>NW_026479326.1:35000-72500 GCF_026875155.1 Cherax quadricarinatus | reverse complement strand
TCATCAATTCTATGATTCACCTCATCTTTCATAGACCCATCCGCTGACACGTCCACTCCCCAAATATCTGAATACGTTCACCTCCTCCATACTCTCTCCCTCCAATCTGATATTCAATCTTTCATCACCTAATCTTTTTGTTATCCTCATAACCTTACTCTTTCCTGTATTCACCTTTAATTTTCTTCTTTTGCACACCCTACCAAATTCATCCACCAATCTCTGCAGCTTCTCTTCAGAATCTCCCAAGAGCACAGTGTCATTCAGCAAAGAGCAGCTGTGACAACTCCCACTTGTGTGTGATTCTTTATCTTTTAACTCCACCCTCTTGCAAGACCCTCGCATTTACTTCTCTTACAACGCCAATCTATAAATATATTAAACAACCACGGTGACATCACACATCCTTGTCTAAGGCCTACTTTTACTGGGAAAAATTTCCCTCTTTCCTACATACTCTAACTTGAGCCTCACTATCCTCGTTAAAACTTTTCGCTGCTTTCAGTAACCTACCTCCTACACCATACACTTGCAACATCTGCCACATTGCCCCCTATCCACCCTGTCATACGCCTTTTCCAAATCCACAAATGTTACAAAGACCTCTTTAGCCTTATCTAAATACTGTTCATTATATGTTTCACTGTAAACACCTGGTCCACACACCCCCTACCTTTCCTAAAGCTCCTTGTTCATCTGCTATCCTATTCTCCGTCTTACTCTTAATTATTTCAATTATAACTCTACCATACACTTTACCAGGTACACTCAACAGACTTATCCCCCTATAATTTTTGCACTCTCTTTTTATCCCCTTTGCCTTTATACAAAGGAACTATGCATGCTCTCTGCCAATCACTAGGTACCTTACCCTCTTCCATACATTTATTAATAATTGCACCAACCACTCCAAAACTATATCCCCACCTTGCTTTTAACATTTCTATCTTTATCCCATCAATCCCGGCTGCCTTACCCCCTTTCATTTTACCTACTGCCTCACGAACTTCCCCCACACTCACAACTGGCTCTTCCTCACTCCTACAAGATGTTATTCCTCCTTGCCCTATACACGAAAATCACAGCTTCCCTATCTTCATCAACATTTAAAAAATTCCTCAAAATATTCCCTCCCCTCTTCCCAATACCTCTAACTCTCCATTTTAAAAACTCTCCTCTCCTATTTTTAACTGACAAATCCATTTGTTCTCTAGGCTTTCTTAACTTGTTAATCTCACTCCAAAACTTTTCTTATTTTCAACAAAATTTGTTGATAACATCTCACCCACTCTCTCATTTGCTCTCTTTTTACATTGCTTCACCACTCTCTTAACCTCTCTCTTTTTCTCCATATACTCTTCCCTCCTTGCATCACTTCTACTTTGTAAAAACTTCTCATATGCTAACTTTTTCTCCCTTACTACTCTCTTTACATCATCATTCACCAATCGCTCTCTTCCCTCCTGCACCCACTTTCCTGTAACCACAAACTTCTGCTGAACACTCTAACACTACATTTTTAAACCTACCCCATACCTCTTCGACCCCATTGCCTATGCTCTCATTAGCCCATCTATCCTCCAATAGCTGTTTATATCTTACCCTAACTGCCTCCTCTTTTAGTTTATAAACCTTCACCTCTCTCTTCCCTGATGCTTCTATTCTCCTTGTATCCCATCTACCTTTTACTCTCAGTGTAGCTACAACTAGAAAGTGATCTGATATATATGTGGCCCCTCTATAAACATGTACATCCTGAAGTCTACTCAACAGTCTTTTATCTACCAATACATAATCCAACAAACTACTGTCATTTCGCCCTACATCATATCGTGTATACTTTATTTATCCTCTTTTTCTTAAAATATGTATTACCTATAACTAAACCCCTTTCTATACAAAGTTCAATCAAAGGGCTCCCATTATCATTTACACCTGGCACCCCAAACTTACCTACCACACCCCTCTCTAAAAGTTTCTCCTACTTTAGCATTCAGGTCCCCTACCACAATTACTCTCTCACTTGGTTCAAAGGCTCCTATACATTCACTTAACATCTCCCAAAATCTCTCTCTCTCCTCTGCATTCCTCTCTTCTCCAGGTGCATACACGCTTATTATGACCCACTTCTCGCATCCAACCTTTACTTTAATCCACATAATTCTTGAATTTACACATTCATATTCTCTTTTCTCCTTCCATAACTGATCATTTAACATTACTGCTACCCCTTCCTTTGCTCTAACTCTCTCAGATACTCCAGATATATATATATATATATATATATTTATATTATATATATATATATATATATATAAAATATATATATATATATATTATATATATATACATTTGTCGTGCCGAATAGGTAAAATTGGTCAATCAGCAAGAACTTGTTTAAAATATAGTCCTTATTAAAATATTTAAAATATAGGTTAGGTTAGGTTAGGTTTAGTTAGGTTACATGAAGTTATGTTAGGTTGGATTAGGTTAGGTGAGGTTATATAAAGTAAAAGGACACAAGTGCAACTAATGTGACATTTATTGTGGCAACGTTTCGCTCTCCAGGAGCTTTATCAAGCCATTACAAACAATACATGGACACAGAGGGTATATAAAGGCTCAGAGTGAGGTGTAATACTAGTGAGGTACCATTTCGATGTTCTCTAGTAGTAGTAGTAGTAGTAGTAGTAGTAGTAGTAGTAGTAGTAGTAGTAGTAGTACTAGTAGTGGTAGTTACAAAAGTAATACAATATGGTAGAGCAATTAATTCGTACATGAGTAAAAGGATATAAAAGCTATTACTTGGGTAACATAAAAATAGGTTGGACAAATATATAGAGTGGAAAGAGGCAACTTGTTTCAGTGTTCACTCTCTGTAATGTGCTTTGTGTAGTATAACAGGAGAGACTATGTGATGGCAGGGTTTACTGTTTTCAGGAGGATTCTTGCTAAGACTTCGGAGATGGTGAACCTGCCGTTGTTTTGTTTAATTGTATTTGAAACAGCGATCAGTGCTGATTCGAGGCACTTGCGTCTGCGGAAATTAGTTTCTTTGATCACTAATTGGGCGTCTCTGAATTTCATGAGATGATTGGTGGAATTTCGGTGTTGTACACAGGCGTTGTTCAAGTTATTACTTTTGTCACTACCACTACTACTACTACTACTACTACTACCACTAGTGAACATCTAAATGATACCTCACTAGTATTGCACCTCACTCTGAGCCTTTATATACCCTCTGTGTCCGTGTATTGTTTGTAATGGCTTGATAAAGCTCCTGGAGAGCGAAACGTTGCCACAATAAATGTCACATTAGTTGCACTTGTGTCCTTTTACTTTACATATTGTCGGTAATTTTACCAACTTTATTACAATCTCTAGGTGAGGTTAGATTTGGTTAGAGTAGGTTAGCTTAGGTGAGGTTTCGTTAGGTTAGGTTAGGTTAGGTTAGGTTAGGTTAGGTTAGGTTAGGTTAGGTTAGGTTAAGTTAAGTTAGGTTAGGTTGGGTTAAGTTTGGTTAGGTTAGGTTAGGTTAAGTTAGGTTAGGTTGGGTTAAGTTTGGTTAGGTTTGATTAGGTTAAGTTAGGTTAGGTTAGGTTAGGTTAGGTTAGTTTAGGTTAGGTTAGGTTAGGTTAGGTTAGGTTAGGTTAGGTTAAGTTAGGTTAGGTTAAGTTAGGTTAGGTTGGGTTAAGTTTGGTTAGGTTAGGTTAAGTTAAATTAGGTTCGGTTGGGTTAAGTTTGGTTAGGTTTGATTAGGTTAAATTAGGTTAGGTTAGGTTAGGTTAAGTTAAGGTTAGTTAAGGTTAGGTTAAGGTTAAGGTTAGTTAAGGGTTAAGTTAGGTTAGGTTAGGTTAGGTTAGGTTAGGTTAGGTTAACTTAGGTTAAGTTAGGTTAGGTTAGGTTAGGTTAAGTTAGGTTAGGTTAGGTTAGGTTAGGTTAGGTTAGGTTAGGTTAGGTTAAGTTAGGTTAGGTTAGGTTAGGTTAGGTTAGGTTAGGTTAAGGGTTTGGTCAGGTTGAGTTAAGTTGGTTAGGTTAGGTTAGGTTAGGTGAGGTTAGGTTAAGGGTTTGGTCAGGTTGAGGTTAAGTTAGGTTAGGTTTGATTAGGTTAAGTTAGGTTAGGTAGGTTTTCATTGTTAGGTGTTAAATTAGCAGTGAAATTTTTTTTTTTAAGTTTAGGTTAGGGTTTTAAGGAAATTTTTGGTTATTATATATAATTGTATTAATTTTCGATGGTTCCGATTTTAGGGTTTATTAGGTTAATTTTATTGAATTTGGTTATTTATCAGAATCAGGAGGTTATATTAGGTTATTTATTTAGGTTTTAGGTTTGTTTTTTAAATTAGTTGCCTTAGGAAAATGAGCTAAATTGTTAGGTTTGTTCATGATTATTGGTTTTGGGGTTAATTTTTCTTATTAGGTCAAATTTGGGTATGGTGCAGGGTTAGGACCTTAATTAGGTTATTAGGTACGTTCCCATTTAAGTTTTATATTATGAGTTAACTGCTGGGTTAGCTTTTATTTGTCAGTTGGTTGGAGTTGTGATTAGGCTCATTTAGGTTTTGGGATATTAAGTTTTATTGTTAATTTGTTATTTTATTATTAGTTATTTTGTTGATTGGGTAGTTATTTATTATAGGTTAGGTTATTAATATAATTAGATTAATTAGTAGTTAGGTTAATTAAAGATAGGTAAGTTAGTAGGTGATTAAGTTTTTTGGTTATTATTGGTTAATTTTTTTCAGGTGGTTTCTCATTATTGTAGTTCAAATATTATTTTAAATCATTTCCATTTTAAATTATTATTATTATAAAAGACTTAGCAATGTTATTTTAGTTTAATGGTAATATTGTTATTAATAGTGGATATAGTATTATTGTTTTTATTATTTAAATATACGTGAAACTACCTAAAATGTTTGGTTTACTTCAGAAATCCAAAAAGATATAGTTCCCATTTCTGGTGTTCTTTGAGTGAGGTTCAACCTTAATGAGGTATATTCGTAAGTGATACTTTATATTATGTCATCTTCACCTTCTTTATAGACATATTAGTTTGATATCTCATTTAGATTTTTATAATTTTAATAAATTGTAGATATAAATAGTTAATGTCAGAAGTTATTAACCCGTTGTTATATTATTATATTCGTAATAATAATATTTAATAATTAATTAAACTAATTATTATAAAAAAAATTATTATTATATTATTGATAATATTTCATGTGTCGGTATTTATACATTTACTCCAATATTATTTTATTATTATTATATTATTATTATTAAAATTTTAGCAATGTTATTGGTAGTATTTTTAGTGGGAACAGTAATTAATAGTGGTAGTAGTAGCAGTATTGTCATTATTTTATATACGTGAAGCATTAAACTCGTGTGGGTACTTCGTAAATCACAAAAAAATATAATAAGTCCGGCATTTCTGGTGTGTCTTTGAGTGAGGTTCAACCCCACTACAGAGGGTTCTAGCAGTAATGAAAGGCTCTTAGCAATATGTGTCCACTCTGTATCGACCTCCTCCTCAGACATATTCTTTGATCTACTTTATTTTGTGGTATAATTTTGAATAAAGCGTAGACTATAACGTCGTTGAGATGTCAGAATGTTAGTGACCACCTGCCTCTGTTATATCGTTACGTTATATTCGTAATAATATATTTACAGCTCTTTGACTGTTTTTCCAGCCTCATTTGCTTCTGTTTTGAGAGAAAGAAAGAGAAAAATAGAGATAGAAATAGAGAGAGAGAGAGAGCAGGGCTGGTCAGTCTCGCCTTTTCCTTCATACACCAGTGGGGCTGGCAGGTGGAAGGGTCACTGTACACCATCCTCATGGCCCTGGTTAAAAGTGATGGCTACGTAAGATCTAGAGCTCAACTCTTAACGAGCATCGAGAGTTAATTACACACAAACACACACATAAACATAATGTTTATATTAGTGTAACATAACTAAGCTTATGACAGACGTCAGCTCAAGCAACAGAGTAATCCTGAGGTAATACCTGGAGCACACCTGGAGAGTGTTTTGTGGTTCAGTGTCCCCAGCGGCCCGGTTCATCAGTAGACAACCAAGAGTATGTTACTATTCCAAGTTGATGGGTGGATGTAGCAACGGACAATAATTTTTTTTTTTTTATATTTTATTTAAAAACTTCATGTACAATAGATCAGGTATGGAAAATCATAACACTCTACGAGTAATACAGAAGTTTTCACTATATAATCCATGAGGTAGGTACATATATTATGACATGGAATCAGTTGTAAGTTCCTAGCACTACCACGTACAATCATTATGAACACCCATATGTGTATGGGCCACAAGGTCGAATTTAGTATAACTTCGACTCGCCCTGTCGAGATACTGTTCCCCTTCACACCATACACATGATTACCTTATCACCTATCCATTGAAAACTTCATTTAGGAGTACATTAACACCTTTTTTAACTCAGTCTATATATTCCAGTATGCAAACCTTACTGGTATAGAACCCATGTGACAATGTTACAATGTACGTATAAAATTTACATAAAACAAAAGCCACCATCAATCTAAGTTTAATAGTTCATAGCCTTTTTTGTTTTTTGGAACCTAAATGCACAAAAAGGCAGTACAAACCAGAACAGTACACTCCTAGCAATTAACATAAGCCATTTCACAAAACTAAAATGTATGAGCACATACAGCATGATAAAACACCCGTTACCCCAACCATCCCCCTACCTGGCTTCCAAATCAATTATGAACCCACAAGTTCACATGACAAAATAACTGTAATTTGGAAGACCTTGACGCCCACTTACCCCAATTGTATACCGTTGCCAGGTGGTCCAACTCGAAAGGTATAAGTGAGAATAAGTAAAAGTGCTCATTTGATCAGCATAGCCTATATACATACATAAGTGATAAAATTACATGTAATAAACCCCTCATGACAAAGCTACATATTACTCCGCAAAAGTGTGCGGGACGATGAACTTGAAAAAGGTTCAATGATGACAAAATAGGACACACGTCCCCCCCTCCCAAAAAAAAAAAAAAAAAACAGCGGTGACTACTTCTACGTTCCCAGAACAATAAGGTGTGCTCTTTCAGGAAGTGACGTAATAGGAGAAATCCCTAGAGATAACTACCGAACATGATACAATCATAGGTAGATGAAATATTGTGACCTCCGTCAGAAAAATTAACGACAAACCTCATGGGGTGGTCGTTTTACAAAAGGATAAACATAAGACAATATTTTTCTCTCACACCAATTAGAATGCTTATAATAATTCCCTAAAAAGGTAATTAATCACTATACTGTTGGTGCTAATATCAGCAGGACATCTGTGTACTACATAACAGAACAATACCTACGAGGACACCAAGAAAGACCCAACAGACTTCACCACATCTCCAAAAACATCAGCAAAAGGAGTGGTACAGTTCAGGCCATATTCGGGAACTGGTCCAGTTTCACAAAAGGAAAAGCATATACCGAGATATTATGTTTTGTCTGTCTTGTTTAGATTTAATGACCAGACTTAGAACAAATCAAGATCTCAGTTGCACAACACCACCACATAAATACACTCTCAAGCGCACGTAACTTACTACAACTACAAAACACGCAACTCGTTAACTTCCGCCTTCCACCCTAAAGTTCCGAACATACCTTAGGGTGCTACCATGGGATGAGTCCAACCCCTCTCTGCCTTACCCCCCTCTCAGTTGCAGTAACCACTGTACTGTAAGATTCCTATAGCTTGCAGGGTAGCGGTACCCTACCTCCCACCATAAAGGAGTCTATTCCTACAAGACGTTCTATAAATACCTGCTGCAATCGCCTTAACCCTAACTGCTCCCTCGGTTTCCCTCATACCCCATGAGATATACAGGAAATCAGCCACTACGTACAGTATTGCTCTTCTTACCTCCCTTGACACTTTGCTAACTTCTAAGGTTAAGGCCCGTAGAGTTGAGATACTTCTCCCACTAAGTAACCCTACAACCCTCCCCAACCACATACGACCCTCTTCCAATGTTTCACAAAAATAAACTGCATGAAACGCAGTTTCTTCTAGACTGCAATGCAAGCAATTCGCCTCCCTTAACAAACCCATCCTACCTAAAACCGATTTTGATGCTGAAATTCCCATGACAAATCTGTACACTAATTCGCGAACCCTCGGTGCCAACTTAAGCTTACAAAAACTGTCCCATATTTTCCCCCAATTATACAGGGGAAATACAGACACCCCTTGTACAATTTCCCTACAGCAACATAACCGCACCATCTGCCCTGCCCTGATCCTTTGAACATTTTTCAACTTCAACAACAAACACAACATGTCCTCACACTCTATTAATCCTCTGCCACTCCACCATTTGTGTATATCTACCATTACCCGACCTACCCGGACTCCCCTCTCCCCGCCCTCCCTAAGGAACCGCTGCTTTACATATAGGGCCTTTGCCCGTGGCCCCAATGCCAAAAGATCTAAACCCCCAAGACAAACATGTGTCATGACAACCTCCCTACACAACCAAGCTCTCCTGTAACCCCAAACATAAAGTAAGACCCTTCTCTGCAGCTCTTGAATATCCATGTCCCGCAATGGGTATACCTCAGCACACCCCATACCTTACTGTAAACAAGAAAGTTAACGACCACTGCCCTCTGTTGCAAGGAGACATCCCCCGCTCTTAATCCTCTGAGACAGTCTAAAGCCTTTTTTACCATCAATTCAGAATTTACCCTTCGACCCTCCCTTTCCTCCGCCATGTACACGATCCCATATATTTTAAGTTGCTCCACAACTGTCCACCCATACCTTTCGCCCAACCCCCCCACTCACCCACGTACCTACCTCCAATAATTTTGATTTTGCCCTGTTGACACACATACTAGTCTCTGCCCAAAAAAAACTCAACAACCCCACCCACGATCTGCAAGTTCTCCTCCCCTTTTAACAAAATCGTGGTATCATCCACGTAACCGACTACACTCGCTGCATGGTTTCTACCCAGTACCCCACACCCAAACGACCATCCACCAGTTCATAAAATGGATTTTGCACACAGGCAAAAAAGCAGCTAAGAGAGGGGGCACCCTTTCCTAAAACCCCATTCCATACGTACAGGCTGCCCTAACTTACCGTTCACCTGTACTCGTACCATTGCTGAGGCATACAAAGTGTCAACCCATCGTACTATCCCCTTCCCAAAACCCTGCCTCAATAAAATAAGCCTTAATAAATCCTCGTCAACACAGTCGTAAGCATTTTGCCAGTCAAGCTCGAGGACACCCCCACCCTTGACATTCCCCCCAAAATTCCCTAATACGCCCATGTCCTTCCTTCATGCTCCTACCTGGTATGCCTAGCTGTCCCCTATGAATAACCGATTCCATGACTTTCCTCATCCTGTTACCTAGGACTTTTGCAAAGATTTTGTAGTCCGAACACATAAGAGAGATAGCCCTATATGTGCTCAGACCCCTCCTCCCTCTGTTTTTTGGGCACCAACACAGCTACCCCTATACTCTGTGACGTACCCAACCTCCCCTCCATTTAATGCATCCCTAATGCATCCTATAAAATTCATTTGATATGCCATCTATACCTGGTGCTTTGCCTTTACTCAACCTAAAAATCACCTCATCCTCCTCCACACAAATCCTATCTTCTAGTACCTTCCAATCCCTTTCACATATGACCTTTCTGAATACCCCCCCCCCATCAGACCGCCCTCATGAACCCCCCCTGCTCTCCGCCGGAGCTTTTCCCCAAACCAAAGATCTGTATAAAAACTCATGCTGTCCATATTAGAGAGCAACTGACCAGGCAGGTAACCACCCAAACCCATGCATATTTCCAAACGCAGGAGGGATGTTGCCTGTTGTCTAACCCTAAATTTACACAGGACACAATACGAAGGTTTGTCACCCTATAGCACCTCTTCCATGCCCGCCCTGATTCTACCCACATTGAAACGCTCATTGTGAATTTCGGCAAGTCGATTACAGAGATGTTCAATTTCTTCATACCTACTACTTCCGCCACCCACATAATAATCGTTCAGTTGCCCCTCCAGATAATTTTGTAGCCTGTATCTCCACCTTGCCTCCTCCTTAGCCAGATTCCTATAATAACTCGCTATCCCAGGTTTGGCTCACGTTTCCCGCCATTCCAACAAACATTCACCTGCCCTCCGCGTTTCCCAGAGATTCTTCCACCCATCCTGAAAAGTGGACCCATCCCCCTCCCTCTCCAATAGCCGCACGTTCAGTTTCCAATAACCTTAATAAATCCATATCATTCCATCCCAGTCCAAATCTGCTAGCACTGCACGGTTGTCTGAAAATCCCACATCAAAGGTCTGTACACGCCCAGCTCGAATTCCTTGTTACATAAAGTCTATCCAGACGGGCTGCGTAGCCTCTGTGGACGAACATGTGCTCCAACCCCCACCCACCCTGCCCCACCACGTCATAAATCCCTGCATCCCCCAGCAGGGGGGACAGGTAAAACACACCCCGCATCCCTCGGCTCAACATCTCCATGGTGGATAATGCAATTCCAATCTCCACCCATGACCGTAATTAAAGGCAATCTCCGATTGTGAAACGTTAAAACCTCCCTCACGAAATCTATTTTAACTTTGGAATTGCTTTCCACAAGAATGTAAACTCCAATGAAACAAACCCTCACCTCACCCGAGTACCCATTTACCCTCACCACCCTCCCACCTCCCCCTTCCTCCCACCAAGACACGCCAAGGGCTGGACTCCTTCACCGCTATAGCTACCCCACCCTTAAATTTTAAAGAACTACTAACATACATTCGGTAGCCTTTTTAACTGTAACTCTCGTCCAAACTTATAATTGTGTTCTTGTATGAAACATATATCCACAGCGTACCTGCGCAAAAACCACATTGATGGTAACACACTTGAATTCACAAAAAAGGTGGCTTTCCTCTATGTTTGTGGGTCTTTCCCATTCCCATACATACATTACACATTTGACTTCCCAAAACTCCCACCCCCCGTGCCCTACCCATATGCTGGGTGCTTGCCACAACCCCTTCTGCAAGAGGCGCCTCAGCCACTTTCGACCATGATTTCTTCCCAGGATGCTGTCCTGGTGTCAGGACCTCGTCCATATCCTACGCTTCCGTTGACCATTTGCGGGAACCACCTTCCACACACATCTCACCAGACGAAGCTTCCTGGTGGACTTCCACCACCACCCCATGCAACCGTGCCATCGTAGTTTCATCCAGGTCCCCCACATTCGGCGAATCCTCCTTCACCAACTCTTGACACTCCAGTGTAACGTCAGGGCCATGCTCTGCCCCATCCAGGAGATCGTGTAGCACGTTCTCCAACAAGCTCTCCTGTGACAACTCCACAGGCTCTGCAGGCCCCACAGATGGTGCAGGCACATTTGTAGTGTCCACCGACAGGGTGACACACGCCATAGACCGCGTTTCCTCTTGTACCTCCTCACTCCTAAGATTAGTTCCCTGTCCAGCCGAAGGACCAGACCCCAGATCGAAGGCCTCGGTATGTAGGACCACAGGAGACGGTTCCCAGATGCAGACAACCAGGCGCCTGGAACACTGAGCAGCCATATGGTCATATGAGTTGCATAACCTGCATGTTTTCCGTTGGCCTGCATAGTGAACAAAAACCTGGGTCCTGTAGTTTTCCAGATGAACGTAAGATGGAACTGGCTGTTTTTTAATGTCATCTTGAGGGTGAAGGAGCCCTCCGGGAGCCCCTCATATGGGCCCTCCCTCAACACTTCCTTGGTCGCTGCATGCACCATGCTGTATCAACCAAAAACTTTCCGAAGATCATACTCCGCCTTGAAAGGCACGTTCCTTACTTTAGCCCAGGTAACATATGTGGAGACGTCATGCAGATATACTTCTGCAGATGAATTCACCGCCATTCTTCTCTCTTGAAAAGCTTCCACAATCCTGGAGTAAAAGCCTGCATTTGCGAATTTCACAAAAATCCTCGACATCCCATTGAGAGCTACACCATATAATTCCTCATTGGGGATGCTGTAGACATCGCGAATAATGCAAGGCAACAAGACATGCATCGTTGCACCACTGAGAGAGCCACGGATGAATTCAACACAGACCGTGTTTACTCTTCTACCCTGACGGTCCGCCATCTTGCATACTGTAGTACACGGTTCGCCACCAGGTGTAAGCAGGAGCAGGCTCAGAAAGCGTCCTCCCAGCCCGCAGGTTGAGAGATGAATGTATAATTAAAATAAAGCTATTCTCCACACTATGGGCAACGAATGGTTTAAAAAATTATAGATGTTACAAAAGTTAGTTTTCTTTGGGTTCTTATGAGGTGAAGAAGAGGAGGAGGAGGAGGAGGAGGAGGGGGGGTTGGGGGGTTGTGTGATTGTATCAAGTTTAAAATTTTTTAATCTTCCCTGGAATTCCATGGAAGCTATACTTACAGAATTAGGGAACTATCTGAACCCGCTCTCATACACGAAATATAAATTTTAAAAATCTCTCGTTTTTCTGTTTGTCTCTGTCTATCTGTCTCTCTCTCTCCCCCATATATTTATATATATATATATATATATATATATATATATATATATATATATATATATATATATATATATATTTATATATATATATATATATATATATATATATATATATATATATATATATATATTAATTTTTTACTTAAATATAGAAAGTTCCTAAAGATTTGTACTGTAGGTATCAGTGACAAGAGGCTCTATATGAGAAGTTCCCGTATAAATTACACTGTTCATCCACACTTCCTTTCCTAAATGTGAGAATGTTGCATGTTGCAACCTATTTTGGCTGCTTTGCCAATGAGAGTCAACTAACCAAAGTTCTAAGATGAAAACAGCAGCCGTGGTGTTAAATCGTAGATTTTTTTTTTTGTTTTACAACTTTTTTCCTTAATTTTAAAAATAAACAACACGGGGTGACAGGAGAAGTGAAATAAGAAGGGGTCGCCTAGAAGGGGAGTGGGCAATGAATGGATGTCTAAGGCAATTGGTGTAAATTGCTTGTTAGACAGGTACTACAAGGAATTGGCAATCCCATTCATTGAAAAGTGGGACAAATTTTAAGGCAAACGTGATATATATGCAAGAGATGGGGTACATCTCTCAGGGACCGGAGTGGTTGCATTAACCAACTCAAGTGACGGGGGCCATTGCTGACTTGTCTAGAACTTTAAACTGATAGATTATAGATGCATGTGAGTGTGTGGGAAACAATCAAGCTGCAGTACAGGGGGTGAAAACAATACGTATTAGCAGGATACTTCAAGGGTATGTTTAATAGACAATAATGAAAATAAAGTTGCTAGTAAAGGCAAAGCATTTGATCAACAAACAAAGAGAGATAGTAGAGGGTAGAGAATGACTAGCTCTCTTAAGGTTTACTATACAAATTGTAGGAGTCTATGAAATAAAATAGATGAGCTAAAATTACTTCCATATGCAGGTAATATATATATTATTGCTATATCGGAGACCTGATTCAGCTTGAAAGATAGAGAAATGCCTTCTGAGTGCCACATACAAGGCTATAAACTATTCCACACTGATAGGGTCAACAGGAAGAGTGGTGGACTAGCGATGTATGTCAGAGATAATTTAAACTGTTTGGTTAGACAAGATATAAGATTAAAAGCATCGGACACAAAATTTGTTTGACTACAGTTCCTCGAGAATCGTGACAAATTAATTTTGGGTGTGATTTATATGCCCTCAAATCTTGACAAGGAATACAGTAAGCTGCTATGGGACGAAACTCATAAGGTGTTTAGATATGAAAATGTCGTGTTAATGGGAGAATTTAATTTTAAACAAATTAAATGGAACAATTTGGCAGGAAATCTTGAGTCTAGTGACTTTCTTAATACAGTTCAGGATTGCTTTTTAAAAGAGTTTGTGACAGAATCAATTAGAGGAAACATCCTGCTTGACTTGGTTCTTGCCAACAATCACTAATTAATCTTGAGGTTAATGATGAGCTTGGGGAAAGTGATCACAAATCACTTAGCTTCAATATATCATGGAATTACCCAAATAGCTGCAATCAAGTCCCTGTCCCAGACTTCTGCTTTGCCGATTTCATGGTACTGAGAAATTACCTGGGTGGGCTAAATTGGAACAACCTGACTATGGGTCAGATAGGTGGTGTTGGCTGCCAATATGACGTTTTGAGAGCATAGTTCTAGCTGCCCAGACAACCTATGTTCCAAGTAGGGAAATTAGATCATCCAAAAATTATCCCAAATGGATGAACAATAGATTAAAACATGTCATTGGTCAAAAGGGAAGCGTATATAGGCGTATCAAAAGAGGGGATAGGCAGTTAAGAAATCAATATATTCAATTAAGGAGAGAAATAAAAAAAGAGAACAAGAAAAGCCAAAAAGAGATTATGAGGCTAAAGTGGCAAGGGATTCGAAGACTAACCTCCAGGTTTCTTTCAGGGGGCGCATCACCAGTGGTGTTCCACAGGGGCCAGTGTTGGGCCCTTTGTTATTCACAATTTATATAAACGACATTGTTGAGGGAATAAATAGCGACATACGCTAGTTTGCTGAAGACACAAAAATAGGTCGCCTAATTCATTCTAATGAGGGCATTAGAGCACTCAAGGAAGACTTGAATAGACTGGTGCAGTGGCCCGAGAAGTGGCTGATACAGTTTAATGTAGACAAATGCAAAGTTCTAAACATTGGACAAGAAAATAACTATGCCACATATAAATTTAATACTGTATATCATAACATTACTGATTGTGAAAAGGATTAGGGAGTTCTGGTTAGCGGTGATCTGAAACCAAGACAACAGTGCATAAGTGTTCGCAATAAAGCCAAGAGAATCCTTGGCTTCATATCAAGAAGTATAAACAATAGAAATCCTCAAGTTGTTCTTCAACTCTATATATCTTTGGTTAGGCCTCATCTAGATTATGCTGCACAGTTTTGGTCACCGTATTACAGAATGGATATAAATACACTAGAAAACGTACAAAGGAGAATGATAAAGTTGATCCCATGTATCAGAAACCTTCACTATGAGGATAGACTGAGGGCCCTGAATCTGCACTCTCTAGAAAGGCGTAGAATTAGGGGGGATATGACTGAGGTGTATAAATGGAAAACAGAAATAAATAAAGGGGAAGTAAATAGCGTGCTAAAAATATCTGGTCAGGACAGGACTCGCAGCAATGGTTTTAAGTTGGAAAAATTCAGATTCAAGAAGGGTATAGGAAGGCACTGGTTTGGTAATAGAGTTGAAGATGAGTGGAACAAACTCTCGAGTACTGTCATAGAAGCTAAGACGTAGTGTAGTTTTAAAAACAGGTTAGATAAATACATGAGCGGGTGTTGGCAGGTGTGAGTTGGACCTGACTAGCTTGTGCTAATAGGTCTGATGTCGTGCCCCTTCCTTACGTGGAAGTGACCTGACCTGACATGACATGATGGGTCATTGATTTAAGCCGGGAGGTGAATTGGACCTGCCTCGCATGGGCCAGTAGGCCTGTTACAGTGTTCCTTCTTTCTTATGTTCTTAAGTAAACAACCTAAGGTAGAAATTCATACATTATTCCTCAAAACCCTTTTTGTTTAAATCTCCGAAGCGATGAGTCCACCTCAGTCTGCACTAGAGTTGGACTCCATCGTAATAACTATTACGAGATTTGCACTTTTAAAATACACAAACAGGATAGCGATAGGTAAGACACATATGCAACAGTTAGGTATCTTTATTTCGAAACGTTTCGCCTACACAGTAGGCTTCTTCAGTCGAGTACAGAAAAGTTGATAGAAGCAGAAGATACTTGAAGACGATGTAATCAGTCCATCACCCTTAAAGTTTTGAGGTGGTCAGTCCCTCAGTCTGGAGAAGAGCATTGTTCCATTGCTTCTATCAACTTTTCTGTACTCGACTGAAGAAGCCTACTGTGTAGGCGAAACGTTTCGAAATAAAGATACCTAACTGTTGCATATGTGTCTTACCTAACAATCTGTCGGTATTTTATACCATTTTAATGTTCAGGATAGCGATACTTATGACGATGTTTCGGTCCAAGTCGGACCGAAACATCGTCGTAAGTTTCAGATTCAAATCTGCGGGTCAGTCATGTATTTGTCCTTTATATGGAATACGATAGAAAAATATTATGACTGTCCTATGTCCGTTTGGCTCCATTGAACGTATTCCGATTCATTGTATTTCAGTAGAATCATAGGTCTATTACATTTATTACACTCAAGTTCGAAATAATCATTACCATATAATGCATTTATACAATGAATGGCATTATATTTATAATTACATACTTTATAGAACCATAATTCTGTGTGTGTCATATATATTAATATTATTATTACTGCTTGCTCAAGCTCTCTTACTTCTTGTTTAAGCTTTCTTGCTTGTTTTTTCAGCTCTGTTTTATTCCTTAAAATCGCAAAGTGATGATAAATATTTGTTTAATTTTATCAGACATCCAATCAGTAAGTTTATTCAGGTATACACAAATACAGTTACATAGATTATTACACATAGCAGCGTATGTGTAAAGTTCCTAGGATAACCCATAAAAGTCAGAGAGACTTATCTCTCTCTCTCTCTCATATACATATACACACAAAACATTCGCAGGCAGGCGATCTTAATAATAATGTTCGGGAAATCTTGTATTAATGAAGTATATATATATATAATACAACATAAGGCAAATAATATGCGAATTGTCATATATTGGCTAAGAACACTTTTGTTTGTTCTATATTATCAGATATATATATATATATATATATATATATATATATATATATATATATATATATATATATATATATATATATATATATATATATATATATATATATATATATATATATATATCACCAACGCTCAGTAGAGCATCTGAACAAAAAAAGGGTGGGAAGGAAGGGGGGTATAATCATCGAACACCACACCTTAACAGTACACCGGTACACAGACCGGAAGGTATGTTACTATACCTTTAATTTAACTTATCGTGGCCACGTTACATAAATAATAATACAAGGACGTTCATTTCCAATTGAGCTATTAAAGGAAACGACCGCAATGTAATATTTAAGAAAGGTTAACAGTAGGGGCATGACAATATATATATATATATATATATATATATATATATATATATATATATATATATATATATATATATTATTTTACCCACGGAACAATTGGTATTGATCAATAACAACACTGCTCTAGCCAAGGAGTCGAGCCCATGCTGTTTTGGCCTGCCTCATGGCGAGAGAAAACGTATGACGCTTTATACCACTAGACCACACAATCCTTAAACGGTGTATCCAGCCAAGCTAGATGTTGTACCCACCATCGAAGGACATACGGTGGTATGGACGCCTCTGTGCTATTTCATACTACTCCCTGTTTATCTTAGAGGCGTCCAAACCACCGTATGTCCTTCGATGGTGGGTACAACATCTGGAGTTTACCTAGAGAGGTTTCGGGTGTCAACGCCCTCGCGGCTCGGTCTGAGACCAGGCCTCACGGTGGATCAGGGTCTGATCAATCAGGCTGTTACTACTGGCCCCACACAAGCTGTCGTACGAACCACAGCCCGGTTGGTCAGGTACTGACTTTAGGTGTCTGTCCAGTGCCTTCTTAAAGACAGCCAAGGGTCTATTGGTAATCCCCCTTACGTAGGCTGGGAGGCAGTTGAACAGTCTTGGACCCCGGACACTTATTGTGTTGTCTCTCAATGTAGTACTCGTTGCGCCCCTGCTTTTCATTGAGGGAATGTTGCATCTTCTGCCGAGTCTTTTGCTTTCATATGGAGTGATTTTCGTGCGCAAATTTGGTACCAGTCCCTCTAGAACTTTCCATCTAGCTTGGCTGGATGCACTATTGTTAAGGATTGTGTGGTTTAGTGGTCTAAAGCGTCATGCGTTTTCTCTCACCATGAAGCGGGCCAAAACAGCATGGGTTCGACTCCTTGGCTAGTGCAGTGTTGATATATATATATATATATATATATATATATATATATATATATATATATATATATATATATATATACACGTGAGTGCGTGTGTGTGTACTCATCTAATTGTGGTTCCAGGGGTCGATTCATAGCTCTTGGCCCCGCCTCTTCACAGGTCGTTACTAGTTCCTCTCTCTCACTGTTCCATTAGCTTTATCATACTTCATCATAAAACTATGTATGGTTCCTGCCTCCACTAGGTCGCTTTCAAGACTCTTCCACTTCCTGACAACTCTGTGACTGACGATTTTTTTTCCTATTTTATTTAAAACAATACAATACAAGGTGGATAATATATTAAAAAGGTACCCAAAATGAGTTAAATCATGGGTGAAACAGTAGCACCAAAGACACAAAACTTATTAATAACAATATTAACAAAAGGCTACATCACATTACCTAAAACAGTGTCACCTCAACCAGGTTAAAGAAAATACACTTCAAGAAATTAATATTTCTAAGATGGTTGCAACAATGAATGCCAACAATTACCAAAGGCAACGTATGTACAGTCATCTGACAATGGAAACCTAACATTCTACATAGTATATAAATAAGAACTAGGTTACGATTCTAACAGTAAAGAATCCGCCAAAACACATAACTAAATTACAGGGTACTCCCCATTATGACTGATCCGTACCCGACCTTTATGCGGTCACATCTTCCGCCATTACAAAATAATATGTATATGCTATGTGCGTTAGTAACATGACAAGCCACATCATACACTGTTCCCGGCCAGCACTTGCGCCAGAAGGTACTACTCGATTGCCTCACTCCATGCAGTGGTAGAGGCCATATCCCCACCCCCCACCCGCACCCCAAAATAATATATAAACTCAGTCTCCAAGCTGAAGGCTCACATCATAACATGACATTAATGAAGAAACATAATTAGTAAGTGTTCAAGCATTGGTGAAACTGGAACACCAAAGACACAACTCATATTAATAACAATATTAACAAATGGGCTACATGCCATTCCTTAACACAGTGACACCTCAACCAGGTTTAAGAAATTAAACTTCAAGTGATGAATATTTCTAAGAGCGTTGTAACAAAGCATTCCAACAAAATCCCCAAGGCTGCTTATGTACAACTATCTTACCAAGTAAAACTTAACATTGCAACATAGTATATAAATATGAACTAGGTCACGATTCTAGCAGCAAATAATCCGACAAAACACAAACTAAATTGCTGGGTACTCCTCATTATGACTGACCCGTCCCCCACCTTTATGCGGTCACATCTCCCGCCATTACAAAATAATAAGCATATGCTATATGCCTTAGTAACAGGACAAACCACATCATACACTCTTACTGGCCAGCACTTATGCCAAAAGGTACCACATCAGCGTATCTAAGGCGCACGCAGGCGCACGCAGCCCCAACTTGGTACAGGACCTAACACATCTCACGCCACAGGTGCATACACATTTTTTACGATACATCATTCCGTCTCTTGCCACACCAACTTATACTCACATATTACAACTGTCCATCCCCTAGGAGGCGACCCGATTTCTACCCCTGACATCCTTTCCCATAGAAGCATCTACCGTCCCGCCCCTGCACCTCCCTCCTAATTGACAAATCTAATAAAAACCTAACGTAAGCTCCCTATATCCCTCTGAAAAAGCCCACTCCCACCTCCTCCCATAAATTTCCCTGTTACGACACACACGTTTGACAATATGTAACTGCTGAAACCCGCCTCCTCATCTCACTAACCCCTGTCCCCCCATTCCCTACGGTATATATATATATAGTCTACCATGATGTACCCCACAGCCCTATTGATACCCTCATCCATCCCTCCCACGTCTAGACTTAACAATCTCATGATGGAAATCCCATTACCCCCGATCCTAAGGATCACGCTACACAACCAACCCCTGACCCCTCCCAACCCTTCGCAAAAATATACTACATGAAACGCAGACTCCTAACCTCCACATATTCCCCCCCCCCAATCACCCTTCTATTCATAGAACCATACCCAACGGCAAAATGCTGTGCAGGAAATGATACATCACCTCTCTCGTTCAATGATTTGTCACTCAACCCTCGGGATGAGCGGACGTGCGCTGAGCCTGCCCGCTGCTGTCAGCTGGTGACAACTTGATTTTCGCAAAATGGTGCAGCAGGGCAGACGCCGGGTTAACACTGTCGGAATTGAAGTGGTTCGTGGAGCTGTGTATACCCACTCGGCTCAGGTTTTGCTGCCTGCCATCATCAGGGACACATATTGCATTGCAAATGAAGGGCTGTATGGTGTGGCTTTGAACTGGGCTTACTGGATCTTTGTGAAGTTTCGCAATGCTTGTGTATATAAAGACATGGTAGCCAGATTTCAGAATCTTTGTGTGCCGGTAAATCCTGCTGTGATGGTGAGGCTCCATGCTGTGTCCCGCAACTGCACGTGGGTGAAGATCCGGAACGTACCTCTCGAGGCTGATGAGACAGACATGCGTGCCGTGTTTGAGAAGTATGGGACAGTTCACATGGCAACACTGGGGAAGTGGAAGGAAGGATCATATGCTAGGATGCCTGAGTTAAGTTTCTCTTTGAAAATGACATTAAGGTATCCTATTCCTTCCTATGTTTGCCTTGACGACTTCAGAACACAAATGATGGTGACCTACATGGGGCAACGATGAACTTGTCGCTTGTGCGGTGCCAATGACTATATTACTGTGCAGTGTGTTGAACGGCAGGGTTCACAGGTGGATGCTCAACTTAAGGAGGCACCGGAGGAACAGGAGACTACAGAGGAGACACGACCGGAGACTACAGAGGAGACACGACCGGAGACGCCTACTTTGCGCAAGGCTTGGAGTGTGGAGGTCGACGATGCTGATTTGAGGGAGGGAGAGTGTGTAACAGTTCCGGAGAAGCCGAGCTCTTCCAGGCAGGCACCGGAGACCATAGGTGAGGTGCCGCTTGGGGAGGACAGGGACGTGGAGGCCACCATTGACACAGTGCTCCATGACCTGTTAGGAACCCTGGGTGAGGACTCTGTTGAGGAGCTTGTGGGTGCCCTGGAGCCTGCAGTGATTCCAGGAGGTGTGGGGGGAACATGTCGGAGGCCCAAGTTGATGCTGATTTTCAAATTGTGGTAGTTGAAGTGCACGAGGATGGCTTCCGGGTGGAGGCTGGGAGGAAGACTTGAGGGTCACAGAAGAGAGCGGCCATGATCTCGGATATGGAGGATGTGCTCATTCTGGCACAACGTTCAGGTAAAAAGGTTTGGGCAGATGTGGAGGAGCGTGGACTTGGTGGGTCCTGTGAAAAGAAGTCGCAGAGGGGTGTATGAGGACCAAGAAAGTATTAGGAGGAAGGGGGAAAGGGGTGTAGCAGTGCATAAAGGCAAACCTCCTTTGATAGCTTCAAGAGTCTCACTATAAATATTAATAGATTGAGAAACGATAGGAAGTGTGCATGGTTTTGTGAGCTTCTCATTAGGTATGGTGTAGATGTTGTGTTTGTACAAGAGCACAATCACAAGCCGGGTTGCATGTTGGTGATTGAGGGCTACACTGTATATGCAGGGGTATGCGGCGAGGCTGGACAGATTATACGTAAAGAGAAAAGCAGTAGTTCGGAGAGTGTCTCGGAAGTGTTTTTTTCAGATCACACAGGTGTTTTGGTGGAATTGAGATGGGAGGGATGGCCGAAAGGTATAAGAGCTATTGAAAATTGAATGTTTGGTTACTTCAAGATGTCGAGGGGAGGGTCTTATTCGCATGTTTATGGGAAAGTTTGTGGGACGGAGCACACATGAAGGAAGATGTGTTGAGTTGGAGGGATACAACAGTGAAGACGAGGATTCGAGAATTCTATGTTCACCAGGGGAGGCATGAGAACCAGCTGGCTTATGGGCTTATTATGTATCTTGAGGAGCAGTTAAGGGAGTATTATGAGAGAGGGAGAGGGGTTTGAGCCCCAGTGGTTAGAGGAGGTGAGATGGGGTGATAGGCCATCAGCGTGTGTTCTGCGAGGGCAGGCGCATCGGTAGGATTGCGGGTCCACGAGGGCATGGAGGGGTATAGGGAAGGGCAAGAGCTGGGTACAATGGAGGGGATAGAGGGGTATGTTGATGCTTGGGCTAGTGCATATATGAGAAGTGCGAGTGTGAGTGAGGGAGCGTTAAGGGAGATGGGAGATTGGGTGCAGGGTGTGCTTGACAGGGATGAGAGGGAACAGTTACAGGGGACTATCATTGAGGAGGAGGTGTGGATGGCATTAATGGGTATGAGTCGGGGAAAGGTGCTGGGGATAGATGGGCTGCCTACCGACTTTTATATAAAGCATTGGGGTGTATTGAAGGACTTTTTTGGCGAAATTGTTAATATCGTGAAAGAGCAGGGTGAGTTGGCAGAGCTGCAAGCGACAGCGATTGTAGTTTTGGTACCAAAGGGTGATAGTCAGTACACGGTGAGGGATTATCAAATGATATTGCTCATGTGTGCAGACTCCAAACTCTGCAAAAATTTTGGGAAACCGTATTAAGAGGGTCATTGGAAAGGTTATAGCAGGGGGCCAATATGGGATACCAGGGAGAGCAATGTACGAGGGGCATGGGGTTATTAGAAGGTTTATTGAGTGTCTGCATGAGGGGGAAGGAGGGGTATTAGTGCTGGATTGGAGGGCGGCATATGATAGTGTCCAGAGGAATACTTTGTGGAGAATCATGAGTGAAATGGGCACATACTTTATATCAGGGAGCTGGAATGTGTGCGCAGATTAATAGGAGGGTGGGGTCACATTTGCAGGGGATTGACACAGGGATGCCGCTATCACAAATACTATTTGCATGTTTACAGAACCCTTTTTACAGGGCAGTGGAACGGTGCATATGGGAGGGGGTAAGGGATGACCAAAGTGGTAGAAGACCTGGTATCATAGGTTATGTCTATGACACAACAGTTCTAGTGACTGGGAGGGAGGGATTGGAGGGTCTGGGGAGGGTCAGGGACGTTTTTGGGGCAGCAACAGGTATGGCAGTGAATGTGGATGAATCAAAGCTCATGAGATTTGGGGTATGGAATGGGCAGGAGGGTGAGGGTGAGGGGGCAAGATTGTGTGTTGTGAATTGGCTGAAGATTTGCGGTGTGGTGTATATGGGCGATGCACGGATGGTGAGGGAGGTTAATTCAAAGGATGTAGTAGATAGAGTGGTGGAAAGATTGACTGGGTTACAGCCGACACATCTTACGCTACACCAGAGGGTCATTGTGGTCAATGTGCATCGCATCTATTTAGTAAAATATGGCATGTTGCAGCATTGTACCCTTTGGTGTATGGGGATGTTTGGAGACTGTTGGGTAGGGTTTTCCATTTTATTTGGGGTTTGGGGTGCGATTGGTTAAGAAGGGGGTGGTAACACTTCTGGTGGCCAAGGGAGGGCTAGGGCTAATTCACTTGGAACGAAGGTTGAAGGGCGTATATGTGAAGCACGGGTTCCTGTGGGTGCATGGGGAGGGGGGGGGAAAGCATTGAGGATTGTGCAGGAAGATATTTGAAGATGGTGGAGTGGATGGGATTTGCAAGATTGTGAGGAGTTGTTGCATGTATTAATGCTAGTCAGAGATCTGAAGAACATAGAGAGGAAGCTATGGCTTAGAGAGGCAATGGCAGTGGAATGGGAGGACCCGATGTACGCATGGGAAGACATTTGTGGTCGGTTCAAAGGGTTGCATATCCGGCCGCATGTGAGGGAGATAATGTATAGGTTTCTCCACAGAATCTTGCTGTCAGGGGTAGTCTACTTTTGCGAACGCCTAGGGGTTGTGAGGGAATGAATGGGGAAGGTTATTCGGTATGTGGGGGGGGGAGGGTTGTCGGTTTTGAGAGCGCTCAGTTTAGATGTAGGTGGGTAGAGGTGAAAGTTCAAAGGGTGGTGGCTTACTTAGTGGTTGATTTCGTCTTTATATCATGGGCAATGAGAGATAAAGGGGTGGGGGAATGTAGGATGGCCTTAGCTGCAACTTTTTATAGGACAATGTGTCGAAACGGAAATATATGGAGGGAGGTGGGAGAGGGATTTTCCAGAAAGCTATAGAGATTTCCAATTAAGAGATTTATGGATTTTATAGATTGTCAGGGGTATGAACGGGCTGGCCTCCCCTGGGAGGCGGATTGCCTGTTGGGGTGTGTCGCAGAGGTTTGACTGTTTGTGTGTGTGTTGGATTGTGAGTTAGAAGGGTTTTGGGGGAGGTGGGCTTTGAGTGTGGCATATTAATGTGTCATAAGCTTCTCATATAGCATTACCATTTTTTGTTTGACAATGTTCTGATATAATTTTGTATTTAATGTGTGCGGCACTATTGTTTGAAGAGGTTATCTCACTGTAATCTGGATGTTTTATCCTGTTTGTTACATGTACTTGCTTCAACATTTGTTCTGGGTGCTTTGCACTGAATGGTGTGAGGCCTGAGGTTTTGAACGGTGTTCAGAGAGATGATGTGATATATTTTTGTATTTAATGTGTGTGGCATTATTGTTTGTCACTAGTGATCTGCATGTCTTAGCCTGTTTGGCCTGAGAGTTTGAACAGTGTTCAGAGAGATGATGTGTTGTACTTTTTATTTCATGTGTGTGGCATTATTGCTTGAAGTGGCACAGTCACTAGATAACTGCATGTTTTGGCCTGTTTGGCCTGAGAGCTTGAATAGTGTTCAGTGAGATGTTCTGATATAACTTTGTAATTAAGGTGTGTGGCGTTTTTGCTTGAGGAGATACTGAGGAGATGCATGCCTTAGCATGTTTGTTAAACGTATTTGATCAATATCTGTTATGTGTGTTTGCAATGAATTATTGCTTGAAGTGGTATTGGAAATATATATTTGCATGTCATATCCTGTTGATTAAATGTAATTGTTTAAGATTTATTTAGTGTGCTTTGCACTGTAATGTTTTTTTTTATTGATGAATAGGTACATAACTTGTAGTGGTGTTAGTGAGCCTTTGTTGGTCCATACATGTTTATGTGCTCAGGATTTTGGGCAAATAGCCATTTTTATAATTGAATATATCTGTTAGGTTGTGAATAGTAGGGGGAGGGGAAGATAACCACCTGGGGGGAGGGGGAATTTTGTAGGATCCCTAGATGTAAATAGGAAAATACTTATGTCGGTGCTATGTATTTCATGATAGTGTCACGAATTTCTTTGTGGTCGGAGGTACGCTATCACTGTGGGATGGAAGAGGCTGTCTGTGCCCTCTATGTGCATACGCCCTATCGGGATGTACTGGATATCAGAGTTGTTTATATGTATGTAATTCTGTTGGGTGGATCCAACAGGTTTGATGAAATGAATGTAAGATTTGGGACAATTCATGGGAAAGGAGAACAGGGGAAGGGGTATCTACACGTGGTTGTGAGTTTAGTGTTCTGCATGATGTGGGTAGGGTAGTATTAATACTACCATGTTTTTAAATAAAATATAAAAAAAAAATAAGATTGAAGAGGTGAAAGAGGACTTCAAGGGGCGACTGATGTAAATGTAATATCCGAATATAAATGTCGTCTGGCCCAGCTGCCGATGATCGGCAAGCTGAGAGTGTCGCCTCCAGTTCCTGAAGTGTAAAAGGCACATTATAAGATTCTTCTTTGAGAGAAGAAAAGTCTAAGGGCGCTAACTCTCTGGGAGACTTTGAGGGAATAAACGAGGGGCACAGATGTAGCCCCTGAGAAATACTGACCAGATGATTCCCAATTTCAATGGCAACGTCAAGAGGGTTTGCTATATCAACACTGGCAACCAACAGAACAGGAGCCGGGTCAGGAGAGTATTTACCACTCATTTTCTGTACTTTTTTCCAGACTGTACTCATAGAGGAAGTAGAGGTGATGGTGGAAACATAATCTCACCAGCAAGTACGTTTAGCGTCACGGATGATACGGCAAGTGACTGCATGCTTCTGCTTAAAATCAAGAAGTCTCTCAGTGGTTCTATTGTACTGGTACCTGCCCCATGCAGCGTGTTTCAAACGTACTGCACAAGCACAGGCAGGAGGCCACTAAGGCACACACTTCTGAGAATGCCTGCCCGAAGTTTGGGGTATAGAATGAGAAGCTGTGGTTAAAACTGAGGACGAGAAGAGGTGTAAAAGCTCATCAGTGGAGGACGAAGAAGGGATCTCACTAAAAGTAGTTAGTTGCGAGTAAATTCCCAATTTGCTTGAGCAAATTGCCAGCGTGGGCTATGAAGCGGTGGGGAATATGAAGAAGAAGTAAGAATGATTGGAAAATGATCACTGTCATGTAAATCTGGGAGAACAGACCAGGTGAAGTCTAGTGCAGTGAAGGAAAAGCAGACCGAGAGATCGATGCAAGAGAGAGTATGAGTACGAGGATCAAAATGGGTTGGAGTACCTGTATTTAAAACATAGGGGGGGGGAGAAGCGAGAAAAGCCTCCAATTGGATGCTTTGAGAATCACAATGAGACCCCCCAGAGGAAATGGTGAGCATTAAAATCGCCTAGTAACAGAAGAGGTGGCAGTAAGGACGAGACAAGAAACGCAACATCTGGGATAGATAATGCCTGAGAAGGAGAGAGATACAAATAATAGATTGTATACCACTTATGCAAGTGGATATGGGCTGCAGTGTAATGCAGAAAAGTGCGAACAAATAGCTGATGGTCTGGAATATCAGTGTGGAGAAGAAGGGCACTTTCATTAAAGGTCCCATCAGATAAAGGATCCGAAGAATACAGTAAATTATAGCCTGAGATGGGATAGATAACAGCAGAGTGTAATTTTGGTTCCTGTAAGCAAACACCAACAGGGAAAAACCGGGAAAGCAACATCTGAAGCTCACCCCAATTACCCCTGAGGCCGCAGATATTCCACTGTAAATAGGCCATGATTGGTAACGATAAAGATACCAGAAATCCACAGGTAAGGTTACCTATGGACTAGAGGGGTTTGAAAAGTCCACATGTGGTGGAAGCGGAAAACGTTCAAGTAGTGAAGGAACGGAGCAATGTGAGGAAAGGAGTTGCACAGATGGAGGAGAGGGAAGAGAAGGAACAGGGGGCAGATCAATGTCCATTGATGGTGTAGTCTCTGCATTATATTCTGAGATAGCTTCAAGTGTTTCGGAATATAAAGACATTGTATGGGAGACAATACTGAAGATGGAAGGAAGAGGGTGAGTAAAGATTGGAACAGTAATGGACTGTACCAAAGTAGGGGAGGATGAAAGGGTGGAGGGAACTGGAGAAGAAGTGTGGGGGGGGGACAGAAGGGGAAGAAACTTGGGAGTGGACAAGGGAGGAAGGCACAGTACAAGGAGTAGGGTGAACCTCCACACTTGTAACAGAGCCAGTGAGAAGGGAAGAACCAGGTACAGAGACTGGAAAGGTAAAATGTGGAGATGGAAGAAGGGAAGGAGGGGTTAAAGGAGAGTTGAGCAATTGGGATTTTTTTGAACCTCTGAGAAGTAGAGGGGCGATTGGGAGGAGGTGTCGTGCGAGGTCTTGTCGATACCAGGGCTTGTGAAAATGAGGATGTGAGAACAGACAGAGTTGTTGAAGTAGGGACTTCTGAGCCCAGGACAGCAAAAGGTTTAGAGACAGGAGTGACTATGGGAGGGGTAACCACATAGGAGGCTGGAGAAGATGGGACCTCAGAAGTGGGGAGATGTTTAGAAACACGAGAATAAGAAATATGGGGTAGCTTCCCTTGGAGGCAGAGATGACAAACTGCCATAGCATAAGGGAGACCTTCTGCCTCTTTGAAGCAACAGATTTCTTGCTCATTTAAATAGACCTGGCAATGGCGAGAGTAAGAAGGGTGAGCCTCATGACATTTAAGGGAAGAGGAAAGTCGACTACAAGATGTATTAGAATGCTCATTGGCACCACAGACTGAGCATTCGGCTATAGATCTGCAATATTTCGCTGGGTGGCCAAATCGCCAGCAATTTCTTCACTGTTGTGGTGTAGGGATCACCTTTCGAACTTGTAACCGATGTCCTGCTACATAAACAGAGGATGGGAGTTCACAGCTGTCGAAAGTTAATCGAGCCACATTGCAAGGGTATCGTCTCTGCCCATGGGCAGGAAAGACATAAGTGTCTACTTTGAGGATTGGGAGATCTTGGAGTTCCAGCTGTTCGAGAATGTCATTGCCACATGTCTGGAAATTCTGTTGGACTATGGTATAGGGCAGAATGACAGTACCACTACAAGAATTGAGGGAATGATGTTTTTCGATAGTGACAGGAAGAGTATCAATATGTGAAAGAAGGGAAGAATCATGAGCTTGGGTAGCATTCTGGGCAGTGATGATGCGCATCCCACTCTTGAGAGTATGAAAGGAAATATCTCTACAAACATGATGTAGGAGCGCCTTGCCAATTCTATGGTTGGAAAGATAGGCAATAGAGGAAGTTGGTTGTAAAGTAAAGAATTTAGTCCATTGTGCATTCTGAAACTGAACGTGGAAAGGGAGTGCATAGCATGTCGGTCTTTTCTTAGTAAAATGAGAAGTTGGCAAAATATCATCATCAGGCAACTGACATTGGCGTTTAGGACTGGGACCAGAGTTGGTCCGACGTGGAACAGGCTGGTGATTCGAAAACTACTGCACTGTAGAGGGATAGGCCAGAAGCATAGTCAAAGGAGAGCGGAGGTCAGACAAATCGAAGGAGTCAGTTGAAACTGCGGTACCTGAAGTCGGTGATGAAACAGCACTAGCAAGAGGTACAGGGGCATCAGGAGTGTCCAAAGAGGGATCAAAAAACAAGGTAGGGTCAGGACGGGGTGCGGTATCAAGAAGGGGCCCAGGGGTAGCAGGGTCATGGACTGGGTCTTCCATGGTTAGGTTAATTCTTTCTTTTTGTTTTTAAGAAAAAAAGAAAGAAGAAAAGAAAAAAAATAAAAAAAGAATAAAAATGGGGGGAATGGGGAGGAATAGTTCCTAGGAGGAATGAAAGGGCCGGAAATCTCCCTTAAGGCCCAAGAAGATCTCAGCACTGCAAGTACTGCAGATGCAGCATGGAACCCATGCCATACCCTACCCTTCATGCCAGTAAACCAGCAATCGTGGATAACAACTTCACATCTGCTGAGCTACTTAAGTGGACAAAAGAGAGGGCAGCCAGATATCCACCACAAAGCATACCTCCTTTGGCCGCCACCCCTGGAATCCGAAAGACAGCCTCCAGAGATACACCCACCACCCAAAAGACACCCAAAGCCACCCCCTGGGAGACTGGAGAGGGATCGGGACACCCCCGGCGATCCAAATTCCACGGCAAACTACACCACTGCCAAGAACTTCAATGGAATGGGATGAGCCTCGGTACCCTTCCCCCTACCTAGGAACTAGTGTGCCTGTGGGAAGAATCCCAAAGGCCAAAAAGAGGAAGGGAATAAGGGAGGGATGGGGGAGGAGGAGGAAAGGAAAAAGGGAGGATGGGGAGGATGGGATAGGGAAGGGGGGATTGGGGGTAATTAGGTTTGGTCTGAGGAAGGAGACAACAAGTCTAATTCTAATTCCTCAGACCAAGAGCCTCTTCACCACACCAAGCAGCCCCCCTTGAAGAGGTTGCACTGAGTAGTTGTCTGCTGACTCTGCTCTGTCCTGACACCTAATGGTGGAGTTTTGTTGAATCAGCAACAATGGCGACTGCTGTTCGCCGGCGAGTTAACACTGTCTGCATTGAGCTAAACCATGGCTCAATAACCAGTGCTTCAATGCATATATTACTTCCGGTGATCAACCATGATAGCATTGCCTTGAATGGTGTTTCCAGGATCTTCGTCAAGTTCTGTGTCTCCAGGAAGGGTCATTTTCTTTGAAAATGACACTGCATCAGCCATTACTGTCGTACATGCACCTAGCAGACTTTTGTACCTAGGTGTGTGTCACATATTCTGGTCAGAGGTTAACTTGTCGACTGTGCGGCGCTGTGGATCACATGGCAGCACAATGTGTTCAGTGACAGCCGCCAGTGGGGCCTGGACATAGTCTGGATGGAGAGGTTCGTCGGGCTCTGGGAGAAGAGATGGTGGAGGATTCACCGTGTCTGACATTGTGAAGTTCTGAGGTCAAATGGGTTGTGCTACTTGAGTCATCTTTTGTGACTCTGCCGGGTACTGCCTCTCTTGATGTGGGACATGTGAGCAGTGTGCTGCCTCTAGCAGGAGAGGCAAGTGACATGGAAGCCATTATTGTATCTACTTCAAGTGACCTCTTGGCATCACAGGAACCTGATTCTGTGATGTGTGTGCTATTGCTCAAGTGTTCAGATGAGGTGGGAGTAAGCCTCGATGGTACTGATAAGATAGCTGAAGTGAGAGATTTAGGAAGTCAGAGAGTTCATACTGTTGAGGCTGAAATTCACAAGGAGAAAACTCCCGGTACAGACAGGTCTGAGGATGCTGTTTCTAGGAAGCATGCGTCGACCCTGTCTGACTCCGATGACGTCTTGACCCCTGAGCAATGTTCAGGGAAAAAGACGTGGTCGGTAATCACGGGCAGAGGGTCGAGCGGTTCCAGGAAGGCAAGTAAAATCAAAGGGATTGTTAAAGGTGGGGTAAGTGCCTTGGGTGCTTCCCGACACAAGGAGGGAAAGGGAGTAGTGGCCCCTAGAGAAAAGCCATCTTTGGCACAGTTAGGTTATAACTATTAATGTTAATGGTTTGAAGTCTGTTCGAAAGTGTGTGCAAGTGCATGAGTGGTTGACACGTTTTGCTGTGGATGTGTGTTTTTTTGCAGGAACATAATCATAAGGAAGGAAGTACGTTTGAGATGGATGGTTATGATAGTTATGTGTCCCACTCAAGACGTCTGAAAGGTGGAGTGGCTGTGTTAATAAAAGCGACCAACCCGTTTGTGATGAGACATTGTAGGAGGGAGGGGAGGGTCAGATGGTGTGAGTAGTGGGGGATTGAGGTAGTAGGAGGGTGGGTTTTGTAGGGGTATACATGCCGGCAGAACATGACGTTAATATTAAAAATACTTTTGTTAGAGATGTTTTAGTGTATTATTTGAGGTCCCTGCCGGAAATTACAGTGGTCGGTGGAGATTGGAACTGTGTGGTGCTTCGTAAAGGTGTTGAACCGAGAGGGGCTGGTTACTGTTCACTTCTTTTGGGTGATTTGTTGTCTGGGCTTGGGTTGAGGGATGTGGGTGGAGGATTGGGCTGGGGGATTGAGCATACTTTCGTGCGTAGAGGGTATGCGGCACGTTTAGATAGGTTGTGTGCCTCAGCAGGTGATCGTAACCAAGGTGTGCATGTTGAATGTCTTTTTTCTCTGACCATCGTGGAGTTTTTGTGAAGCTGGAATGGAGGGACCTCCCTAAACGTTCTCCAGGATACTTGAAGTTGAATACGAGCCTGTTGCAGAGCGCAGATGATAGAGCGCTATTTGTTGATCTATGGGCATCGATAGGAGTTGAATTCTGGGAGGGGTGGAATTTAGTGCGACGTTGGGACGAGATTGTGAAGCCTCAAATTAAGGATTTTTATGTGCAACGGGGTAAGGAGGCCAATCGCATGGAGTATGGTTTCATGGGGTGCCTGGAGGGTCAACTACGGCAATGTTATGCACAGGGAGAGGCGTCTGGGGTTTACCCAGTGGATGGGATTAACGCTATTAAAGATCAAATTCAGGTACTGAAAAATAAGCATTTTGATGGGGCACGCATTTCAGGTGGGGTTGAGGAAGCATTGTGGAGTGACTAGCCGTCTGCCTGTGTCTTAAGAAGTCAGACACAAAGGCGTAAGGCGACTAAAATTATGAGTTTAGTGGTGAAGGATGCAGTTGATGGGTATAGTGAGGGACAAGAATTAACGACAACTGAGGGGATAAGTTTTTATGTCGATAAATGGAGTAAGCTCCAAATGCAGAGTAAAGGGGTGAGTGAGCATGCAATACAGGTCATGGGGAGGGGAGTACGATGCACATTAGATGATCACAATCGCCTTCTCATGGGTGGGCCTATATCTGAGGCAGAGGTGTGGGAGACGCTATAGGGAATGAGTAAGAGGAAGGCACCAGATGTCGATGGTATCCTTTGTTGAATTTTATATACAACATTGTGAGGTAATTCGGGGTTTTATGGTTCATTTACTCAATGCGATGAAGGAGGGTGGGGGTGTTAGGTCAGTCTCAGAGTACGGTGGTTTTCGTGTGAGTTAGGAAATGTGACGTGCTGTTAGCGATTTAAGACTATCCTCCTATTTCGTTGATGTGCAGTGACTATAAGCTATATGTGAAAATTTTGATGAATAGGATTAAGAAAGTGTTTCAAAAGGTGATCCATAAGGGTCAGTTTGGTGTACCAGGTAGGTCGATGTACAATGGTCATGGAAGTATCAGGGAGTTTGTTGAGGCTCTGGATTGGAGAGCCGCTTTTGATAGTGTGGAAAGGGAGGTCCTGTGAAGATTTATGAGATGGCAGGGATTTGGAAATGAGGTCGTCACGTGGACCCGTTCGTTGTACAATGTGGCTGGATTTAATGCGCAAGATAATGGGAGGTTAGGTGTTTTCATACCATTGAGCAGGGGTATCCATCAGGGATGCCCCATGTCTCAAATGCTTTTTGCATGTCTGCAAGACCCATTTTACTGGGCTGTATATGGACGGGGAGTAGATTCGTCTTGGGGTTTGGGCAGTGATCGACCGGCTCTTGTGGGTTATGTGGATGATACTACTGTGCTATTAAGTACTAGGAACACTTATATGTGAAGCGTCATTTTCTCCGGCTGGGTGGGATGCAGGGTGGTTTAATTAAACTCCATCAAGAACTGTGCAGGTGGTGGTGTTATTGTGCATGAGGGACTTGCGTTGTGTTAAATTATGTACCTTGGAAAGGGTGGGCATGGGGAGAATCGTGGCGTGAGTTGAGGGAATGTACCCCATGTATGCGTGGGGTGATATTTGGGGAAAGGTTCAACTTTTGCGTCTGCCTGCTCATGTACAAGAAGTGGTCTTTAAATTTTTACATGGGATCCTGCCGTCCAAGGTAGTGTTGTATAACAAGTGTTTGGGGAAGGACCGTGGTTGTCCGGCATGCTGGGTGGATGAGTCCGCTTTTCATGTGGTGTATTTCTGTGAGACTTTAGATGTGGTACGTGTGTAATTCAGTAGGGTTTTGCACTTGGTGGGGGCGGGTGGGTTGTCAGCGCTCCGGGCATTGAGTTTTGATGTAGGTGGGGTCGACGTGCGTGTACAACGTGTGGTGTCATATATAGTGGCCGATTATATTTATGTGTCATGGGCTATGAGGAAGGTCGAAGGTAACAGTAGGATTCAGGTTTTAGCACGAGCGTTATATAGGACGAAATGTCGAAGTAAGTTGGTGTATGAGGGGAGATGGGAGAGAGACTTCCCGTCGGTGTATAGAGCCTTGGAGTTACCAATTTGAGATTGTTGTGAGGTTCAGGGGTAATCTAATGGGCTGGTCAGCAGTGTCTAACTGTGTATTTCAAGTGAGTGAATGTTGAGTGATCCAGTGTTTTATGTGCATCTCCTATGTGATGGGGACGTCACTATCTGTTAAGGCTTTGTGTATACAGCTTTTAGGAATGTATCGCCGTTTGTTTTTATGCCTCGGTACGAGTCAGATGGAGTACATATGTATTATGGTGTGCTTCTCGCACAGTTTATCCCCTCCAGGAAGGTTCCTTGATGTTGATGAGAGGCTCTTGATTTAGGGAATTGGATCTGTGCTCCAGTTCCCCGAATTAAGCCTGAATGCCTTCCACATCCCCCCCAGGGGGGGGGAACAATACTCTTCTCCAGACTGAGGGACTGACCACCTCAAAACTTCAAGGGTGATGGACTGATTACATCGTCTTCAAGTCTCTTCTGCTTCTATCAACTTTTCTGTACTCGACTGAAGAAGCCTACTGTGTAGGCGAAACGTTTCGAACTAAAGATACCTAAATGTTGCATATGTGTCTTACCTAACAACCTGTCGGTATTTTATACCATTTTAATGTTCAATCTTTAATTTTTGTTTTATATTTCTTTGAGATGTCACATTTTATTTTTTGGTTTTGTTATTTCTTTACTGGATGTTTTTTGTTGTGACTTGTAGGTTTATCCTGTTCCACCTTTGTTTCGTAATACCTATTCTTCGGCCATTGCTAAGATCTCGTTTAGTTGCCTAAATTAATGTTTGAATATTGTGGTGATCCTTTATTGTTGCGATTTTATGGTATGTAGCCCAGCTGTATTACCATAGTGTATAATACGTGATGGAAATGTGTATGTGTGTAGTTTGTGTGTTTGTGTCACAATGTTTTTAATATATAGCCTTTATATTTTGCAGCCCTCAATGTGCTTTTAGGACAATTTTGTTTCATAACTGTGTAATGTTGTATTCTTTTCTTATCTTTATACAACCTTGTTATTTATATTGTTTTAAATAAAATATAAAAAAATACGCAGCAGGTCCCCTGCGAAAACCAAAGCCCATCCCACCCTTCCTACACGCATCCTTCGTTCCACACCCCACAATCACACACACCCCAGCCCCACATTCGGACACATGTATAAGCCCTATACAAACAAACCCTACACACTACTAAAAACCAATCCCACCAGATAAAACCCATAACCGGGGAGTCCAGCCCTCATCAGGTCTACCCCACTCCCAACCGAAGTAGACTGTCACCGTTAGGGTGCTATCCCTCAGGAAAGCTGGTCATCCAGTTCCCCCCATATATAAACCTATTCCTACAAACTGTCCTATAGACACATGCTGGAAGCGCCTTTACCCTAAAAACACCCCCAACCTCCCTCATACCCCAAGAAACATACAAAAAATCTGCCACCATATACATGACAGCCCTCCTGACATCCTGAGGAACCCCGCCCACATCAAAAGTCAAAGCCCGAAGGGTCGAAATGTTCCCCCCCCACCATACTGATAACCCTCCCTAACACATCCGTACAACTTCCAAGGAATTGCAAAAATAAACCACATGAAATGCAGTTTCCTCTTCCCTACAGCTCAGGCAATTCGCCTCTCTCACAAAACCCATCCTACTCATCACCAACTTCGACGTTAAAACTCCCATAACAACCCTGTATACCAGTTCCTAAACCCTTGGCTTCAACTTAAGCTTACGAAAACCCTCCCAAGTACCCCTCCAGTCATACATGGGAAAAGAGCATACACCCTGTAAAATCTCCGGACGGCTTCCTACCCTTTCTAGGCGCCCCACCTTTACCTTCCTAGCATCCCAAACCGTTAACAAAAAATGCAACATATCCTCACACACCAACAACTCCTTCCTTCCCCGCCATTTTCGTACATCAACCATTACCTTCCCCACCCTTGCACCCCTCTCCCACACCCGCCCTGAGGAAGCGCTGTTTCACACAGACAGCCTTCGCTTGAGGCCCTAAAGATAAAAGGCCCAATCCACCTTGCCATACATTAGACATCACTAACCCGTAAACGGTCCAAACGTATATATACGTTTTTTTCAACATTTGAAAGTATGTAAAAAAGTAGATCTTCTTTTTGTTTTTTCACATTTGAAAATGTGTAAAAAACTTTGATCTACTTTTTTTTTGTTACATTTGAAAATATGTAAAAAAAAAAACGTAGATCTACTTTTGTAGCACTACACATGTGAACGTAGATCTGCTTGGACCATTTACAGGTTAACCATGACCTATCAAAACCCCATACTTATCTTAAAACCCTCCGCTGTAGTTCCTCAATATCGTCTGTCATTAGGGGATACACCTCCGCAATACCCGTGCTATGAACAAGGGAGTTCACGACCACCGCCCTCTGCTGCAAGGTAACATCTCCGGCCCTTAAACCCCTGAGCCTACTCAAAGCCCTGCCAACAACTATCTCTGAATTCACCCTTTGTGCCTCCTGCACATGTGCCAAGTATACAACTCCACAAATCCTAAGTCTATCAACAACAGACCACCCATACCTCTCGCCCCCCCCCCACCCAAGTACCTTCTTCTTATGACCAGAGCTTTGGTAAGATGGGTAAGGAAGAAGGATGGGTAAGGATAGAAATATTGGAAAAGGGTGGGAGGGGGGAGAGAGGTAGGATATAAAAGGTAAGTGGCCGAACCACTTTGGTGTAATTTAAAAAGTGTATGTGGAATAATAAAATATTCTTGAAGGGGTATAATACTAACCCATCAGAGTCACATAGCAATTTTGATTTCACATTGTTAACACGCATTCCCATCGCCACCCCAAAAAGTTCAAGCACCCGTCCTACGTCAGGCAAGCCCTCCTCGCTTTCAATCAAAACTGTAGTGTCATCTACATACCCCACTATGCCCACACCACGGTCCCTCCCCTCATCCTTATTCCCCATTCCACTGTCCACAATCCCATAAAAGGGGTTCTGCAAACATGCAAAAAGAATTTGAGATAGCCGACATCCATACGGGCAAACCTAACCTGCCGTCCACCTGAACCCGAACCATGGCAGAGGAATACATTGTGTCAACTCACCTCACAACCTCAACAAAATGACTCTCAACATCTTCCTATCTACACAGTCATATGCATTTTCCCAATCAAGTCCCAAGATACCCCTCCCTTGACAGTCCTCCAAAAATTCTCTGATTCGTCCATGTCCCTCCCACATACTCCATTCCAAATATGCCAAACTGTCCCCGATGTATAACCAACCCAATTACCTTCTTCATCCTATTACTTAAGACATTCGCAAAAATTTTATAATCCGAACACATTAAGAGAAATTAGCCCAGTATGCACTCAGATCCCCCCTTTCCCCTTTCTTGGCACCAACACAACTACTCCTGTACTTTGAGACATACCTAACACTCCCTCAGTCTTCATACAGTTTAACACCGCCACTAGACAGTGCTTGAGACAATCCCAATGCACCAAATAAAAATCGTTAGGTATTCCATCAATCCCAGGTGCCTTCTCTACTCATCCTTAGCACAGCCTCCTCCACCTCCTCCTTGCTAATCCTTTCCCCTAGCTCTCCACGCTCCATCTCACTTAAAACATTTCGAATCTCCCCACCCAACACTCCTCCCTCCTGGGCCCCTCCCACCCCTTTCTGCAATTTCTCCTGAAACCAATGGTCCACATAGTTGCTCATGCTTTCCATCTCGCAGAGCACCTGTCCCCTCCGATATCCTCCCACACCTGCACACACCTCCAATTGCAATAGTGTGGTTACCTGCTGCCGTACCCTAAACTTACGCAAGACACAACCCAAGGGCTTGTCACCCTAAAGCACCTCCTCCTTTGGTTTATATAAATTAGATCCATTTATAATTAATAGAACTTGGGAAGAATTTAATAATACATTGGACAAATAATAAATCTTAATTCTTGGGTAGAATAGTCTGTTTGTGGGTTGTGTGAAAGACCTGTCTAGTT
>NW_026479326.1:0-30000 GCF_026875155.1 Cherax quadricarinatus | reverse complement strand
TAAAGCCTCCCTTTTTTTGCATTATTCTCCGTCTTTCCTTAAATTTTTTCAATTATAAATTACCAAATTTCCCCGGTACACCAAAAGACTTATCCCCCTATAATTTTTGCACTCTCTTTTTTCCCCTTTGCCCTTTATATTTATATATATATATAAAAAAAAAATAAAAAAAAAAAAATAAAAAAAAAAAATAATTTTTAAACAAACAAACAAAACTCCATTTAAATTAAATTCAAAATTCCAAAAACCAAAAATTAAAATTTTAAAAAAACCAAAAAAAAAAACCCCCAAAACAACAATTTAATTTGAATTAACTTAAAAATTTTTTTAAAAAAGTTTCAATAATTTGTAAAATTTTAAACAAAAAAAATTAAAATTTTTTTTTTCGTTAGTTTTTAATTATTTTTTTCGAAATTATTGAAAAAAAAATTTTGTTTTTCTTGGGCAAAGGGGAAGGTTGAAAATTAAGCCAAATTTTTCAAGTTTTACCTATGTTAATTATTAAAAAATTTGACAATTTTTCCCTTTAACATGCTAGACTTTCTCCAATATATTTTTCTCAGCCCCTCTTCCCTTATCTTCTTTTAAAAATACTTTAACATAACTAAATACCGAAAAGAAAATGTTGTACAACACCGACAGATGATAATTAAACAAATGAACAACACCAAGTATTTGACTCAACGACGTCTCGCTGGAAAGTGAGGTGAAAGCGGGTTGGCGACGTTTGTTCAAGTGAAGACAAGCACGTTTTGCACACGCACTAAGTCCCAGCAGCTCTAATGAAAAAGGTAGTCGACAGGCTTTAAACCCCAGTGCCTGTACACAGAAAGGGCACCCCCAATGTCCAAGTTACAAAAATAGGCCCCAAATGTCCTCGCTCACCAGTCAGGTCCCCAAAGTACTCAACTCACCAGAGTAAGAGTACCGGGTCCTCAACTACAAGGGGAAAAGCACCAATGACATAACTCACAAGAGGAAAGCCCCTGACATCAACTCACACAGAGTGAAAGCACCAATGCTTTACCAACAATACCAGTTGTTTCACTCTTGTTGGTAAAGAAAAATAAATCTGCCTCAGACATTCCTCCACCCTCTTAACCCCTTCTTTTTCCCATAATCTCTTCGTCCCCTCCTCCCCCTGACTAATGAAATGCGAAAAAAATTTTTTCTTGTAAAACCTTTTCTTAAGCCCTTTAAATGGAATTTCTTATGTTTAATATTTTAGAAATTTATTATTTTTATTTTATTCTAAACATTTACTTGCTATTAGTTTAAATGAAAGCCATTTGCATTACGTACAGAATTGTTAAAAAGAGACTATTCGCTTGAAGCTAGTCGCAAAGTTGGGTTTTGCCAGATTTTCTTGTGCAATTTCTTTAAAAAATTATGATGCTTTTGGGGTTAAAAAATTTTATGTCACATAGTAAATTTGGTATATAGTAATTATCATTAAAATGATTTTTTCTTAATTTGAAGTTTGGTGTTGGAATAAATTAGTCTTAGCAATGTGACAAAAAGTTCTCACCACATCGGGGGGGCCCAAGAATAAAAAGGGGCAGCGTGTCGTCTTGCGTTTTAAAAACGGGGATCAACCTCCACATTTGGCGAAAAACCCCACAGGGATTTAGCGCAAAACCTTAATTTTTTAAAAAAATCCAACGCTTCACGAGTTTTGATGGGTGTGTGATAGGCGTATCTACTGCAATAAAATTTTCAAGGGTCCCATATGACTCGAAACTGCCCCAATGATAAACGGAAACCCCGGTACGGGGGAAAATAATACCCAGGATCAAGATACTAACCCACAGAGCGACGTCATGAATTCAGACGCCTCATGGGGTGGGAACGGAAATGAGATTATTCCCATTTTGGCTATGTTTACTTCTTCAAGTTCCTTTTGGTCATGTGGGTGAAAATTTTGGGTGCTCAGATAGGATAAGTAATCTGTGAGTCAGCATTTGCCGCGCAACACCCGGCAATATCCGAAGCAAGTTCAGTGTTTTAAATTTTGTGTGATTTCTTATGTTTATATTTCCAGTAATTATAACTATTATCTGCACATTTAAATTTTCATAATATAACAGGTCACTTCCTTAAAAATTTTAAATAAAATTTCCTTGTTTTTTTCAAACCTGGTGCACATTTTATTTAGGGATCTTTTGTGAGTACCTTTCAACAAGGAGATTCAAAGAGTAATGACAGAGGACCCCCGCGTGTGATTCTCTCTGAATTGAAAGTGTTCAAAAAAACATTTCAGTACTCTTCCCTCAGGGGAAAAATTAAATACTATGTGGGCGACACTTTTTCCCGTACTTTCCCTGCATTTTTAAAACAAGTCTGACCCCCTGGGGTACATGTAGGCTTGCCAGCCCGAAACCTGCAATCATTGCCCCCTTGGACCCTACAGATCATTTCCTACCGGGCACCCGCAGGGATTACCCACTAGGAACCCACCAGGACATGGAAGTCTATTCGCACAAAAATGGTGTGGGAAAAATGGACGGGGGGGGGGTGATAAAGGGGAGGGGTAGGTGGGGGCATGGAAGGGGGAGGGACAGAAGTAAGAAGGATAGAAGGTAGAAGGAGAGTTTTACGACCCACTCGCCATAGGTCCAAACCCCATCCGTTCTGTGTTTATTTATGTGAATGATATTGATAATGTCTCCCCTTCAATTAAAAACAAAGGAATCAGAGAGCATAGAGGAAAGTCTATCAATGTAGACGAGCAAGACAAATGTGTGACAGTGAAGTATCTTCATTTTCGAAACGTTTCGTCTACTCACAAGGCTTCTTTAGTGGAAACATCAGAACAATGTAAAGCTGGAACATGAGAATGGTGCCGTTTATACTACCAGAGGTGAGAAGGCGGCGTCCACTAGTAGAACATGAGCACTTCAGCGAGCCTACTGGCCTATGCTAGGCATTTTCTCAAATTCAACTTTTCCTACGAATAGCAAGTGGCTGTGTAATGAAGCTGAAGACAAGCAGAACTTTTCTCCGAGCTGAGGGACTGATCACCTCAAAGTTATCTCCACTGCCTCTGTCTTCTCATATTTATCACCTCTGCATTCGACTGGAGAAGCATATATGTAGGTCAAACGTTTCTGAAATCAAGATTCCTATTTGACATATATTTGTTTAAGAAAAGGCTATATAAAAATTAAACCCGTGTGAATCATTCAGGACAAGTAACAGTAGAGGCTAGATTATCCGTCTAGTAAACTAAGACAGATGTCTTACTCTCGTAATCAAGATTACTTGTACACAGATGGAATACACAGATAACCCGCACATAAGAGAGAGAAACTTAACGACGACTTCTCGGTCAGACTTGGACCATTTACAAAGTCAGTGTCACTGTAAATGGTGCAAGTCGAACCGAAAGGGTCGTCGTAACTTCTCCGATGTGCGGATTATTTGTGTGTGTATATATATATATATATATATATATATATATTTATATTTATATATATATATATATATTATATATATTATATATATATATATATATATATAAATTATATATATATATGTCGTGCCGAATAGGAAGAATTTTGCATCTTGGCTTAAATAGCAACGCTCATCTTGCTTTACAGGACAAGTGAAAATTTGTGTATGCAATAATTTCGCCAAAATCATTCTAAAACCTAACGAAAAAAATATATTTCACTGTGTTTGTTTAGTATTAAATTATTGTAACAAAATCTAAAATATATTTATTTGGGGTTAGGCTAAAATAAATTGTTCTTGTTATAATAAGGTTAGGTAAGTTTTCTAAGTTCCTTTTGGTGCAAAATTAATAAAATTTTACATCAACATTAATGAAAAATATATAACTTTAAACGTATAGAATTTTTTTTAGTAAGGACTTAATTTTAAATGAGTTCTTGCTAATGACCAGTTTTACATATTCGGCACGACATTATATATATTATATATATATATATATATATATATATATATATATATATATATATATATAATATATATATATATATATATATATATATTATATATATATATATATATATATATATATATATATTATATTTCTTTATTTATTTATAATATGCAGTGATTGTCTTCTTGTTACTTGATTGTTCCCAACATTAGTGGAGAAGAGAAGGATGAGAGGATTAATAGTTCTGTTGTGTGAGGCCGACCATCTAGACTTGGTACTGGGATTCTTTCTCTTATCACAGTAATTGTCATTGTCTTCACTGGCATGCCTTCAATTTACTGTTTTTTTTTTTTAGATTGAAATATAACGAGGCGATATTTATGTCTTCAGTGTACTCATATAAGATTTTTTTAATTGTTTTGTGTTAAAAGCTTAGGTAATAAACAATGGGCTGCTTAACTGACTACTACTACTACTATTAATAATAATAATAATATCAATACAAACAGCAAATCTCAAATGCGGATTATCTGCTATATTATGTATATACTGAGACAAGGATAGTACACCAGCAGGCACTCATTCTACCCTCCACTCTTTTGGTTACTGCCATAAAAAAATATGCAATACTACATTTGCAATTTTTAATGTGCAGAGAGAAAAAATAAAGGAAAATCCTTATGGAAAATTTATATATAAAAGAAAAAAGAGGAAGTCTCTTTATGCATAAAGGTCGTGATAATTCAGCAAACAAACTTGAGAGTATCGGCCCCACGAGTCAACATATTGGAGAGCGCATTTTCTTGGCCTTCGGGAAATCTTTTCTCGGAGCTGAGAAGCTGAAGTCCCAGTCAGTGTTTGCTGCTAGCAGAGTGAACACACGGGAGTAAAGTAAGAGTTTTTATGCCAGAGTGTAGAACTCTTGTGAGTGGGGGTCTCCTACCCCCTCCAAAATTTTGAGCGGGAGTTACACCCCAATTTATTTTTGAATATGGGGCTCCGCCCCTCAATTTCGGGGACCCCCTTTTTTCTTTTATACTTTTTTTTTTTGCTCCGCCCTCTGACCACCGCCCCCCGACCACGCCCCCAACCCCCATGGGGGGCCATAGAGAGTTGCCAGATTTTCCGGAAGTGTTGCCATCTTTTTTACATTTATTTTTCCGAAAGTGTTTCCGAAAGTGTTGCCATCTTTTTCATTTTTTTATTCTTCGAGAACGTTGCAAAACTGAATCTGTTTCTCCAGTGTTTCAAAAATTTAATTTGTTTTTCCACTGTTGCCATTTTTCCAGAAGTGTTGCCAACTTTTCCAAATTTTTCAATTTTTGAGATCTCTAATTCCTCGGATCATATTTTAGCATCGAGTAAATAAAGTTACCCCTCACTTCCATCCCTGCTCCATCACCTTGGATCGAGTTTTAATCCCCTCCTGAATCCCCACCCTGGACACACTCATTTTTATACACATCTACTCTGAGCACAAAAATCATGGTCACCATTCATTAAATTAGACACATGTGCAACACTTGGGTATTTTTAATGAAGAAACGTTTCGCCACACAGTGGCTTCATCAGTCCATACAAAGGGGAATGGTGAAGAACAGGAGGAGTTTGAGGTAATCAGTCTCTCAACCTTGAGTCGATGTAATCAGTCCGTCAGTCTTGAAAAGAATACAGCATATGTGAGAAGAAGTGGAGTGATTACATCGAGTCAAGACTGAGGGACTGATTACCTTAAACTCCTCCTGTTCTTCACCATTCTTCTTTGTATGGACTGATGAAGCCACTGTGTGGAGATACATTTCCTCAACAAAGATACCCAAGTGTTGTACATGTGTCTAATATATCATCTTGTTGGTTCTCTGTCCCATCTATCTACATCAAAATTTCCGTAACATGATTACAAAAATCCAAGATCACTCAAGAGAGGATCACTATGATCACTAAAACTAAGATCACTATTACTATGATCACTATCAACCACAACAAGAGCACTAAGCTGAGAATACTAAAACTAAGAACTCTAATCTCATTCATTTTTATACTCATGTCCTTAACACACTTTAACAAAGATCACTAAAAAACTAAGAACACTCTTACTAAGATCACTACCAACTATGACAAGATCACTATAGCTAAGAACCCTGTACACACTCATTTTTATACAAAGTTCCTCAGAACACAAAAATCATGATAATCAATTTCATAACATAATTACAAAAGTCTAAGATCACTCATGACAAGAATACTATCATCACTAAAACTAGGATCACCACCAACTAACACATGAAGACCTAACGCAACCCAACTAAAACTAAGATCACTATTACTAAGATCACATACAACTATAACAAGTACACTAAAACTAAGATCACTGTTACTAACATCACATACAACTAATATAAGATCAATGGAGCTAAGGACACTTTGGACAAGTTCACTAAAACTAAGAACCCAGAACTCACTCATTTGTTTTTAACACATCTCCTCAAAATACAAAAATCATGTCCACCAAATCCATGATATGTTTACCAAAATCTAAGATCAATTACGATAAAACCACTAAGCTCGCTAAAACTAAGACCACTATCAACTCTGTCATGAAGATTTTTCACAAGATCACTAAGATCAAAGAACAGTATTACTAAGATCCCTATCCATGTCAAGAGCACTTGGACAAGAACATTAAATAACCAAGATCACTGAGAATATAATTGCTACAACTAAGATCACTAGAACTAAGATTATGAAAACTAAGATCACTTACGAACAATAATATGAATACCACTGAAACAAAGAACACTATGAATTATGATCACTAACATCTATGGCATATTCACTCATATCCAAAAATATATGCCCAAAAAAAAAAATTTAGACATGTACTCAAAAAATGTTCACTTAAAACAGCACCACTAAATCTTACTATATCTTGCAAATGAATATCACATTTTCACTTCTAACCTTGAATATCATATCTTTTGTCACTTCTTTTCTCCGTTATCATAACATATTTCTCACCTTCACACACCTCAAACACCCATCCTCTTACCAACCTAAGTTCATCATCTTCTCATCACATTGTGAATTTTTAACTTGTCAAACTACCTCGATGTTAGGAAAGAGAGTGCTGGTGGTGTTAATTAACACTAGGATCAGGAGCGGGGTCAAGGGGCGGAGTGCAAAAAAAGTATATCAGAAGAAAAGGGGGTAAAAAATGGGAACACAGCACCCATTCAAAAAAATCTGGGGTGGAACTCCCCCATCAAAATTTTGGAAAGGGGCGAAGCCGCCACTCAAAAAAAAGTAATCACTTTGACGCAAAACCCAATATTGAGGAAATATATATACAAATATATATACATATATATATATATATATATTTATATATATATATATATATATATATATATATATATATATATTATATATATATATATATATATACATATATATTACGGTCAAACTGGTAAAAATCTCGAACTAAGATTAAAACAACATAAATATAGCATTAGAACTGGACAAGTTTCCAATGCTCTATTTATTCATGTAAGAGATTTTAACCATCCAATTGATTTTCAAAAAGTTGAGAAAGTAGTATCAAGCAAGTCCATGGTCGACAGGAATATAATTGAATCTTGTTTCATAAAAAGCAGTTTTGACATAATATGAATATTTCTTTGGTTTATATAATTAGATCCATTTATAATTAATAGAATTTGGGTAGAATTTAATAATGCACTGGACAAATAAATAGCTTGGGGGTGAGTTTTGCAAAGGACCTATCCAAGTTGGCTCGCCGCGCTTCACGTGTTTAACCGTTGTGGGATCTGATAGGAGGTGCTGGCCGACCCCTTATATGGCTTCCTTGGATGCTTCACTTTCATAGTTCCTTGATATAATGTGAGTAGTCACGAAAGCGCTTGGAATTTCTCTATTCTTTCAGAGTGGTTGTTTTGCATATTTTGAAATCACCTGTTTACTGTGATCTTATTGCATATATTATATATATATATATATATATTATATATATATATATATATATATTATATATATATATTTATATATATATATATATATATATATATGCTGAGGTGAAGGTTTATAAACTAAAAGAGGAGGCAGTTAGGGTAAGATATAAACAGCTATTGGAGGATAGATGGGCTAATGAGAGCATAGGCAATGGGGTCGAAGAGGTATGGGGTAGGTTTAAAATGTAGTGTTAGAGTGTTCAGCAAAGTTGTGGTTACAGTAAAATGGGTACGGGAGGGAAGAGGAGCGATTGGTGGAATGATGATGTAAAGAGAGTAGTAAGGGAGAAAAAGTTAGCATATGAGAAGCTTTTACAAAGTAGAAGTGATACAAGGAGGGAAGAGTATGTGGAGAAAAAGAGAGAGGTTAAGAGAGTGGTGAAGCAATGTAAAAAGAGAGCAAATGAGAGAGTGGGTGATGTTATCAACAAATTTGGTTGAAAATAAGAAAAAGTTTTGGAGTGAGATTAACAAGTTAAGGAAGCCTAGAGAACAAATTGATTTGTCAATTATAAATAGGAGAGGAGAGTTATTAAATGGAGAGTTAGAGGTGTTCGGAAGATGGAGGGAATATTTTGAGGGATTGTTAAATGTTGATGAAAATAGGGGAGGAATAACATCTTGTAGCAGTCAGGAAGAGCCAGTTGTGAGTGTGGGGGAAGTTCGTGTGGCAGTAGGTAAAATGAAAGAGGGTAAGGCAGCCGGGATTGATGGGATAAAGATAGAAATGTTGAAAGCATGTGGGGATATAGTTTTGGAGTGGTTGGTGCAATTATTTAATAAATGTGTGGAAGAGGGTAAGGTACCTAGGGATTGGCAGAGAGCATGCATAGTTCCTTTGTATAAAAGCGAAGAGGACAAAAGAGAGTGCAAAAATTATAGGGGGATAAGTCTGTTGAGTATACCTGGTAAAGTGTATGGTAGAGTTATTATTGAAAGAATTAAGAGTAAGACGGAGAATAGGATAGCAGATGAACAAGGAGGCTTTAGGAAAGGTAGGGGGTGTGTGGACCAGGTGTTTACAGTGAAACATATAAGTGAACAGTATTTAGATAAGGCTAAAGAGGTCTTTGTGGCATTTGTGGATTTGGAAAAGGCGTATGACAGGGTGGATAGGGGGGCAATGTGGCAGATGTTGCAGGTGTATGGTGTAGGAGGTAGGTTACTGAAAACAGTGAAGAGTTTTTACGAGGATAGTGAGGCTCAAGTTAGAGTGTGTAGGAAAGAGGAAAATTATTTCCCAGTAAAAGTAGGCCTTAGACAAGGATGTGTGATGTCACCGTGGTTGTTTAATATATTTAAAGATGGGGTAGTAAGAGAAGTAAATGCTAGGGTCTTGGCAAGAGGCGTGGAGTTAAAAGATAAAGAATCACACATGAAGTGGGAGTTGTCACAGTTGCTCTTTGCTGATGACACTGTGCTCTTGGGAGATTCTGAAGAGAAGTTGCAGAGATTGGTGGATGAATTTAGTAGGGTGTGCAAAAGAAGAAAATTAAAAGTGAATACAGGAAAGAGTAAGGTTATGAGGATAACAAAAAGATTAGGTGATGAAAGATTGGAGGGAGAGAGTATGGAGGAGGTGAATGTATTCAGATATTTTGGAGTGGACGTGTCAGCGGATGGGTCTATGAAAGATGAGGTGAATCATAGAATTGATGACGGGAAAAGGGTGAGTGGTGCACTTAGGAGTCTGTGGAGACAAAGAACTTTGTCCCTGGAGGCAAAGAGGTGAATGTATGAGAGTATAGTTTTACCAACGCTCTTATGTGGGTGTGAAGCATGGGTGATGAATGTTGCAGTGAGGAGAAGGCTGGAGGCAGTGGAGATGTCATGTCTGAGGGCAATGTGTGGTATGAATATAATGCAGAGAATTCGTAGTTTGGAAGTTAGGAGGAGGTGCGGGATTACCAAAACTGTTGTCCAGAGGGCTGACGAAGGGTTGTTGAGGTGGTTCGAACATGTAGAGAGAATGGAGCGAAACAGAGTGACTTCAAGAGTGTATCAGTCTGTAGTGGAAGGAAGGTGGGGTAGGGGTCGGCCTAGGAAAGGTTGGAGGGAGGGGGTAAAGGAGGTTTTGTGTGCGAGGGGCTTGGACTTCCAGCAGGAATGCGTGAATGTGTTTGATAGGAGTGAATGGAGACAAATGGTTTTTAATACTTGACGTGCTGTTGGAGTGTGAGCAAAGTAACATTTATGAAGGGATTCAGGGAAACCGGCAGGCCGGACTTGAGTCCTGGAGATGGGAAGTACAGTGCCTGCACTCTGAAGGAGAGGTGTTAATGTTGCAGTTTAAAAACTGTAGTGTAAAGCACCCTTCTGGCAAGACAGTGATGGAGTGAATGATGGTGAAAGTTTTTCTTTTTCGGGCCACCCTGCCTTGGTGGGAATCGGCCAGTGTGATAATAAAAAAAAATAATATGCTTCTTGATATGAATCCAAGGATTCTGTTCTCTTTCTTGCAAACACTTTATATGTGGCATGGTTATTTTCCTGTCCAGTGCTTAGAACTTAGCATTTGTGTATATTAAACTGCCTCTGCCACTTTTCCGACCACTGCATCAGTCTAATCAAATTTTGCTACAGTGCTCTAATGTCCTTGTCAGAATGAATTCATCGGCCTTTTTCCGTGTCATCGGCGAACTTGCATATATCGCAATTTATTCCTTCATCTATGTCGTTTTTGTAGATTGTGAACAACAAGGGGCCCAGCATTGACTCCTGTGGAACACAGCTTGCGACGCTTCCCCACTCGGATTTCTCTCTATTTATGCAAACTCTCTGCTGCCCATGTATCAACCACGTCTCCATCAAGAAAAAAATTTCTCCTCCTATTCCTTGTGCCATAACTTTCCCCAGTAGCCTGTGATGTGGTACTCTATCAAAAGCCTTACTGAAGTCCATATACACAATTTCGTATTAATTTCCATGATCTTCCTCCTCGAATACCTTAGTGACAAAAGCTAATAAATTAGTAAGACACAGACGCTCTTCTGTAAAACCATGATGAGATTCGTTGATCAATTTTTGCTTTACAAGATGGCTACGAATTGCCTCAGCAAATGTTGATTCAATAAATTTTCCCACTATGGCGGTTAGGCGTATTGGTCTATAGTTCGAAGATAAGGACCTGTCTCCTGCTTTGATAATTAGTATCGCATTCGCCATTTTCACTTATCTGGCACTATGCCAGTTTGAAGTGATGTGTTGAAAAGGTTAGCCAAAGGTTTTCTAAGTTCATCTTTGCATTCCTTTGGAATCCTTGCATAAAGTTCATCAGGGTCTTGGGATTTGTTAGGTTTATATTTATCTATTTGTCTAATGACCACGTCAGTTGTGACCCTAATCGTGCATAGTTTATTATCATCCTCTTCTGTACAACTTATTATTTCCGGAATATCACTATTTACAGATCCCCACATGGATTTAACCCAATTTATGCACACTCAGCTTCCTCTCTGTGAGCCATGACTCAATCCATGAGAGCACTTTTCAACCAATGCCCAATGCCATGAGCTGCCACTTTATTTAACACCTGCAACTCTATTCTTTCACAGTGGTTGTTTTGCATATATATATATATATATATATATATATATATATATATATATATATATATATATATATATATATATATAATATATATATATATATATAATACATGCAAAACAACCACTGTGAAAGAATATTCTTTCACAGTGGTTGTTTTGCATATTCTGAAATCACCTGATTACTGTGATCTTATTGCATATATATATTTTTTATTTTTGTTTTTTATTAGCACACTGGCCGATTCCCACCAAGGCAGGGTGGCCCGAAAAAGAAAAACTTTCACCATCATTCACTCCATCACTGTCTTGCCAGAAGGGTGCTTTACACTACAGTTTTTAAACTGCAAGATTAACACCCCTCCTTCAGAGTGCAGGCACTGTACTTCCCATCTCCAGGACTCAAGTCCGGCCTGCCGGTTTCCCTGAACCCCTTCATAAATGTTACTTTGCTCACACTCCAACAGCACGTCAAGTATTAAAAACCATCTGCCTCCATTCACTCCTATCAAACACGCTCACGCATGCCTGCTGGAAGTCCAGCCCCTCGCACACAAAACCCCCTTTTCCCCCCCTTCCCCCCCAAACCCTTTTTCCTAGGCCAAACCCCTACCCCCCCTTTCCCTTTTCCACTACAAACTGTTTACACTTTTGAAGTTTTTCTGTTCGCCCCAAATTTTCCTACAGCCCGGGAACCCCACCCCAAAACCTTCCCCCCCTCTGGACAACATTTTTTGGTAACCCGCACCCCCCTCCAAACTTCCAAAAAAACGAATTTCTGCATTAAAATTCACACCACAAAATTCCCCTCAAAACATGACATCTCCCCCTCCCTTTCCAGCCTTCCCCCTCGCTCCCCAAACATTCATCCCCCATGCTTCACACCTATATAAGAGCGTTGGTAAAACTTTTACCTCAACATTCCCCTCTTTGCCCCCCAAGGAAAAAGTTCTTTGTCCCCCCGACTCCAAATTGAAACCACCACCCTTTTCCCCTCTAAATTCTAGTTTTCCCCTCATTTTTTCATAGACCCATCCGCTGAAAAACGTCCACTCCCAGATATCTGAAACATTCACCCCCCTTTCCTCTTTCCCTCCAATCTGAATCCAATCTTTCATCACCTAATCTTTTTGTTTCCTCATAAACCTTACACTTTCCTGTATTCACTTTTAATTTTCTTTTTTTGAAACCCCTTTACAAAACCCAACCCCCACCCAATCCCCTTCAAATTTCCCTTTCAGGTATTTTTCCAAAAGCACAGTGTTTTCAGCAAAGAGCAAAACTGTGACAACCCCCCACTTTATGTGTGATTCTTTTTTTTTAAAACCCCAAGGGCCTTTGGGCCAAATTCCCTGCATTTCTTCTCTTAAAACCCCATCTATAAATTTTTAAAACAACCAGGGTGCCCATAACAATCCTTGTCTGAGGTTTTTACTTTTATGGGAAAAAATTTTCCCTCTTTCCTACATACCTAACTTGAGCCTCACTATCCTCGAAAAAAACTTTTTCATGCTTTCAGAAACCTTTACCTCCTACACATACACCTGCAACTTTGGGCCAAAATTCCCCCCCCAAACCACCCTGCCCTACCCCCTTTCCAAACCCAAAATGCCACAAAGACCTCTTTACCCTTATCAAAAAACTGTTCACTTTGTTTTTTCACTTTTAAACACCGGGTTTCCACAAAACCCCCTACCTTTTAAACCCTCCTTGTTCATCTGCTATCCTATTTCCGTTTTTACTCTTAATTTTTTCAATAAAAAATTTCTACCATACACTTTTCCGGGTTTATCCCTAAAACAACTTTTTCCCCAAAAATTTTTTTGCACTCTTTTTTGTCCCCCCTTTTCCCTTTTAAAATAAAAAGGGAAAACTATGCATGCCCCCCCCCCTCCCAAACCCCCTAGGTACCTTCCCTCCTTCCTACATTTATTAAAAAAATTGCAAAAAACCACTCCAAAACACTTTCCCCCCCCTTTTTCCCAAAGGGTTTTCTGGGTTAAGGGGGGCTTTTTTGGGGCCAGAGATCAGTTTTTAAAAATTTTTTATATTTTATATATATATATATATATATATTTTAATTTTATATATTTATATTTTATATTATATATATATATTTATATATTATATATAATTATATATATATATATTATATATTATTATTATATAAAAATATTTTTTTAAAAATTATATAAAATATAAAAATTTTTATTTTATATATAAAAACCCCACATTATAAAAATTTTTATAATTATATATATATATATTATAAATATTTTTAATAAAAAATTTATATACAAAAAATTATTTTAATATATATATATAAAATATATATATATATATATATAAAATATATATATATATATATAGGTAGAATTTTTGGTAGACAGAAACCCACCCAGGGAAGAAAACTACCGCCCTGCCAGATAAATGGAAAAAAAAACCTGTAACTGTTTTGCATGATGGAGGATTGCTGGTTTTCTTTTTTTTGTCTCAAAAACACGCAAGAAAAAGGGGGGGGATATTTTGCTACCCTCCTCTTACTCTTTGGTCACACTTCACAACACGCACATGGAAAAATATATATATCCCATTACAGCTGGGTTTTTTTCTCCTTTTTCAAAATAGCTTTTGTTCTTTTTTTTTTTTCTATTTTTCCAGGGGGAAAAGTGGAAAAAAAACTTTCCTCCGTAAGCCTGCGTTTTCGTTTTGGGGGCGACTAAAATCCCGGGGAAAGGAAATTTGGGCTAGTAACCCCTTCCCCTTTAAAAAACAATTACAAAAAAGGAGAGAAAAAAAAATTTTAAAAAACTGGGTTGTTTTAAATTGCGGGGATTTTAGTGGGGATGAAAAAAACCGATGATTGCTGATGTTATGAATGAAAAAAAGTTGGATGTCCTGGCCCTAAGCAAAAAACAAAGCTGAAGGGGGTGGGGAGATTTTTCCAGTGGGGGGAATAAAGGGGATTAAATTTGGGTACCCTGAGAGAGTTGGGCAAAAAAAGGGGAAAGCAGTAATGTTAAATGATCAGTTTAAAAAGGGGGGAAAAGAAAATATGAATGTGTAAATCAAAAATTTATGTGGTTTAAAAAGAAAAGGGTTTGGATGCGGGGAAGTGGGTCAAAATAAGCGGGGAAATTTTTTTGGCCCCTTTGGGAGAAGAGGGGAATGCAGGGGAGAAAAGAGATTTGGGAGATTTAAGGAATGTATAGGACCCTTTAAAACCAAGTGAGAGAGAATTGTGGTGGGGGGACTTGAATTTTTAAAGTAGGAGAAACTTTTAGAGAGGGTTTTGGTAGGAAGGGGGGGGGTGCCGGGTGAAAAAGATAATGGGAGCCCTTTGATTGAACTTTGTATAAAAAGGGGGTTTTAGAATAGGAAAAATAATTTTAAGAAAAAGAGGATAAATAAAATCCCAAGATTGATTTAGGGCGAAAATGACAGATTTTTTTGGGTTTATGAAAATTGGGTTAGAAAAAAGCCTTTTTTGAGAAGATTCAGGATGTACTTTGTTTAAGGGGGGCCACAGTTTATATCAGTTCACTTTCTAGTTGTAGCTACACTGAAGTAAAAGGTAGATGGGTTTAAAGGAGAAAAAAAGCATCGGGGAAAGAGAGGGGGTAAAGGGTTTATAAACAAAAAGAGGAGGCAGTTAGGGTAAGAAATAAACAGCTATTGGGGGGAAATGATGGGTTTAATGAGAGCATAGGCTTTTGGGGTCGAAGAGGTATGGGGTAGGTTTTAAAAAAATGAGATGTTAGAGGGTTCAGCAGAAGTTTGGGGTTTTACAGGAAATTGGTGGGGAGGGAAGAGGAGCAAAATTGGGTGGAATGATGATGTAAAGAGGTTTAAGGGAAAAAAAATTAGCATAAAAAGAAGTTTTTAAAAAGTAAAAGAATGAAGGAGGAAGAGTAAAAGGGAAAAAAAAAAGAAAAGTTAAGAAGTTGGGGAAGCAATTTTAAAAAGAGAGAAAAATGAGAGAGTGGGTGAAAATTTTATCAAAAAAATTTTGTTGAAAATAAAAAAAAAGTTTTGGAGTGGGTTTAACAATTTAAAGAAACCCTTTGGAACAAATGGATTTGTCAGTTAAAAATAGGGGGAGGAGAGTTATTAAATGGAGGGGTTAGGGGGAATTTGGGAAGTTGGGGGGAAATTATTTTGGGGAAATTGTTAAAGGGTTTGATGAAGATGGGGAAGCTGTGATTTCGTGAAAAGGGGGCAAGGAGGAAAAAACATCTTTTTAGGAGTGAGGAAGAACCAGTTTTGAGTGTGGGGGAAATTTGTGAGGGGAGTAGGGGAAAATGAAAAGGGGGGAAGGCCCGCCCGGGGTTGATGGGATAAAGATAGAAATGTTTTTAAAACAGGTGGGGATTAGTTTTTTTGGGGTGGTTGGTTGGGAATTATTTTTAAAAAATGTATGGGAAGAGGGGAAGGTACCTAGGGATTTGGGAAGAGCATGCATAGTTCCTTTGTAAAAAGGGAAAGGGGGCAAAAAAGATTTCAAAAAAATTTTAGGGGGGGTAAAATCTGTTGGTGTACCCGGGGAAAGTGTATGGGAAGTTTAAAATTTAAAGAATTAAGAGTAAGGGGCGGAGAAAAAAGGGATAAGCCCCCAAAGAAAAAGGAGGCTTTTGGAAAGGTAGGGGGGTGTGTGGACCAGGTTTTTTACAGTTTAAAAAAATATAAGTGAAACCCGTATTTTGTTTAAGGTAAAAAGGGCTTTGGGGGGCATTTAGGATTTGGAAAAAAGGGTTTTGACAGGGGGATAGGGGGGGGAATGGGGGCAGAAAGGGTTTCAAGTGTATGGTGTAGGGGGGGTAGGTTTTTCTGAAAGCCCTGAAAAGTTTTTACGGGATAGTGAAAGGCCCCATTTTGAGTATGAGGAAAAAAGGGAAATTTTTCCCAGTAAATAGGCCTTAGACAAGGATGTGTGTGGGCCCCGGGTTGTTTTTAATATATTTATAGTTTGGGGGTTTTAAAAAGAAGAAAAAGCGAGGGTGGGAAGAGGCGTGGAGTTTTAAAAAATAAAAAAAATCACACCCCAAAGTGGGAGTTGTCACAGCTGCTCTTTGCTGAAGACCTGTTCTTGGGAGATTCTGAAGAGAAGTGCCGAGGTTGGTGGAGGAATTTGGGAGGGTGTGCCCAAAAAAAGAAAATTTAAAAAGGGGAATACAGGAAAGAGTTAAAGGGTTTTGAGGAAAAAAAAAAAGATTAGGTGATGAAAATTGGAAAATTTTGATTGGAAAGGGGGAGAGTATGGGGGGAGGGGAACGTATTCAAAATTTTTGGGAAATGGACGTGTCAGGGATGGGGGTTTTGAAAGATGAAGGTTTAATCCCTAGAAATTTATTTAGGGAAAAAAAGGGGATTTGGGGCACTTTTGGGGTCTGTGGAGACAAAGAACTTTGTCCCCTTGGGGGCAAAGAGGGGAAAAGTATGAGATATAGTTTTTCCAACCTCTTATATGGGTGTGAACGTGGGGGGATGAAAGTTGCAGCGAGGGGGGAAGGTGGGGGGCCCGTGGAGATGTGTGTCTGAGGGCAATGGTTGGGGGTGAATTAATGCAGAGAATTTTGTAGTTTGGGAAATTGGGGAGGGGCGGGGGTTTTCCAAAAAATGTTGTCCAGAGGGGTGAGGAAGGGTTGTTGAGGGGGGTTCGGCATTTTAGAGAGAATGGAGCGAAACAGAAGACTTAAGAGTTATCAGTCTGTAATGGAAGGGCGGGGTAGGGGTCGGCCCCAGGAAAGGGGTTTGGGGGGGGGGGGTAAAAGGGGGTTTTTTTTGCGAGGGGGCTTGGACTTCCCGCAAAGGGATGCGTGAGCGTGTTTTTATAGGATTGAATGGAGACAAAAGGTTTTTAATCTTGACGTGCTGTTTGGGGTGTGAGCAAAGTAACATTTATAAGGGGGCAGGGAAACCCGGGAGGCCCGGGCTTGGTCCTGGAGAGGGGGGAAAAACAGTTTCCCCCACTCTAAGGGGGAGGTGTTGTTGCAGTTTAAAAAAAGAAATTTTAAAGCACCCTTTCCCGGGACATTTATGGATGAATGATGGTGAAAATTTTTCTTTTTTGGGCCCCCCCTGCCTTGGTGGGAATCGGCCAGTTGATAATAACAAAATAATAATAAAATATATATATTATAATTTTATATATTTATATATTTATTATATTATAATATTTTATATATATATAATATATATGTATATATATATATATATAATTATTTTATATTTTATATTTATATTATAATATTTTTATATTTATATATATATGTATATATATATATAAAATATTTATTATATTTATATATATTATTTTATAAAATATGTTATATATATATTTTATAATATTTTATTTTATATATTATATATATTTATATATATTAAATAATTTAAAAAATTAAAATATATGTCGTGCCGAATATGTAAAATGGCAAATTTCAAAAAAACTATTTTAAAAATTTAATCCTTTCTAAAATTTTCTCTTTATACGTTTAAAGATAATTTTTTTCATTTTAAAGTTTGATGTACAAATTTATAATTTTTTTCACCAAAAGGAAACCCTTTAAAAAATTACCCAACCTTATTATAGCAAAACAATTTTATTTTGGGGCCCCCCAACCCAAAAATTTTTTTTAGATTTGGGTTTCAATAAATTTTAAAACTAAAAAAAACCCCAGTGAAATATATTTTTTTCGTTTGGGTTTAAATGGGTTTTGGCGAAAATTTTTGCATACACAAAATTTTTACCTTTCCTATATGGCAAGATGAGCTTGCTATTTAAGCCCAAATCGCAAAATTCTGCCTATTCGGGGCCCACATATATATATATATAATATATATATATTATATTTATATATATATATATATTTTAAATATATTTTACATATTAAAATATATTAAAATATATATATATATATATAATATATATATAAAAAATATAAATATATATATATTTATTTTTTATATATATATATTTTTTATATATATATATATATAATATATAAAATAAAAAATACTATATATATTTTATATATTATATATATATAAATATATATTATATATATATATATATATGTAAATATAATATATTAAAAATAAAATATTAAAATATATATATATAATGTATATATATTATATATATATTATATATATGTATATATATATATATATTATATATATATAAATAATTTTATATATAGTATATATTTTAATATAAATTTTAATAAATATATATAATATATGTGGGCCGAATATGTAAAAAAATGGGCAATTTGCAAGAAATCATTTTAAAAATTTAAATCCCTTTTTAAAAAAAATTTTTTCCCTTTCACGTATAAAGATATTTTTTTTTCATTAAGGGTTTAAAGTAAAAAATTTTTAATTTTTGGGACCAAAAGAATCGTAGAAAACATACCTAACCTTTTTTTATAACAAGGGGCAATTTTTTTTTAGCCTAACCCCAAAAAAATATTTTTAAATTTCATTTCAATAAAATTTTAAAACAAACAAACACAATCAAATTATTTTTTTTTGTTAGGTTTTAGAATGAAAAAGGGGAAATTTTGGGATACCAAAAAATTTTCAATTTTTCCTTAGGGAAAATGAGCGTTGGGTATTTAAGCCAAAAAGGAAAGTTCTGCCTTTTTCGGCCCGGCCCAAAAATATATATATATAAAATATATTTAATTTTATATTATATATAATATATAATATAATATATATATGAAAAATTTTATAAAAAATATATAAAAATATATAAATTTTTAATTTTATATATAATATAAAATATATATATTATATATATAAAATATTTTAAAAATTTTTTATATAAAAAATATAATATTTAAAAAATTTATAATAATTTTTTTAATTTAAAAAAATATTTAAATATTTAAAAAAATAAAAATTTTAAATAAAAAATTTAAAAATTTCCCCCTTAATTTATTAAAAATATTAATTTAAAAAAATTATTAAAAATTTTTTAAATTTAAAAAATTGTTTTCAAAATTAAAAATTTGTAAAATTTTTTTTTTTTTAAAATTAATTTTTTAAATTTATTTTTAGGTTAAAATTTTTTAATTTATATTTTTATAAAAAAATTTAAATATTTATAAAATTTAATTAATAAAATTAAGGAATAATTTAATTAATATTTTAAATTTTAAATTTATTAAAATTTATAAAAATTTTTTTTAAATTTTAAAATTTATATATTAAAAAAAAAAATTAAATTTAAAAATTTTTTTAAAAGTAAAAATTTGTTTAAATTTTTAAAATTCTTCAACAGTTAAAATTTGGTTGATGTTTCCCCCCCTTCATGGTGCCTGGGTTATTTCCCCCAAAACCGGTCTTTATTCCTTAAGGAGGTTTGTACTCTCGGGCCCCCCCCCTTCCCGAATCCGTCTGGTCTTCCCAAAGCCCTTTCCCCAACTTAAGGGCGAAATTAGCTAACAAATTTTCACTTGTCCTATATGGCAAGATGAGCGTTGCTATTTAAGCCAAAATGGAAAGTTCTGCCTATTCGGCACGCCAAATATATATATATATATATATATATATATATATATTATATATTATATATTTTATAATATATATAAAAATATATGAATATATATAATATATATATATATATATATATATATATATATATTATATATATATATATATATTATTATTATATTTTATATATTATATATATATATACTCAACTAGTTAAATTTGCAGGGGTCGAGTCCAAGCTCCTGGCCCCGCCTCTTCACTGGTCGCTACTAGGTCACTCTCCCTGAACCGTGAGCTTTATCATACCTCTGCTTAAAGCTATGTATGGATTCTGCCTCCACTACATCGCATCCCAAACTATTCCACTTCCTGACTACTCTGTGGCTGAAGAAATGCTTCCTAACATCCCTGTGACTCATCTGTGTCTTCAACTTCCAACTGTGTCCCATTTTTGCTGTGTCCCCTCTTTGGAACATCCAGTCTTTGTCCACCTTGTCAATTTCTCTCAGTATTTTGTAGTCGTTATCATGTCCCCCCTATCACTCCTGTCCTCTAGTGTCGTCAGGTTGATTTCCCTCAACCTCTACTCATAGGACATACCTCTTAGCTCTGGGACTAGCCTTATTGCAAACCTTTGCACTTTCTCTAGTTTCTTTACGTGCTTGGCTAGGTGTGGGTTCCAAACTGGTGCCGCATACTCCAATATGGGCCTAACGTACACGGTGTACAGGGTCCTGAATGATTCCTTATTAAGATGTCGGAATGCTGTTCTAAGGTTTGCTAGGCGCCCATGTGCTGCAGCAGTTATTTGGTTGATGTGCGCTTCAGTAGATGTGCCTGGTGTTATATTCACCCCAAGATCTTTTTCCTTAAGCGAGGTTTGTAGTCTCTGGCCCCCTAGACTGTACTCCGTCTGCGGTCTTCTATGCCCTTCCCCAATCTTCATGACTTTGCACTTGGTGGGGATGAACTCCAGGAGCCAATTGCTGGACCAGGTCTGCAGCCTGTCCAGATCCCTTTGTAGTTCTACCTGGTCTTCGATCGAATAAATTCTTCTCATCAACTTCACGTCATCTGCAAACAGGGACACTTCGGAGTCTATTCCTTCCGTCATGTCATTCACAAATACCAGAAACAGCACTGGTCCTAGGACTGACCCCTGCGGGACCCCGCTGGTCACAGGTGCCCACTCTGACATCTCGCCACGTACCATGACTCGCTGCTGTCTTCCTGACAAGTATTCCCTGATCCACTGTAGTGCCTTCCCTGTTATCCCTGCTTGGTCCTCCAGTTCTTGCACTAATCTCTTGTGTGGAACTGTGTCAAACGCCTTCTTGCAGTCCAAGAAAATGCAATCCACCCACCCCTCTCTCTCTTGTCTTACTGCTGTCACCATGTCGTAGAACTCCAGTAGGTTTGTGACACAGGATTTCCCGTCCCTGAAACCATGTTGGCTGCTGTTGATGAGATCATTCCTTTCTAGGTGTTCCACCACTCTTCTCCTGATAATCTTCTCCATGACACTGGTCTGTAGTTTAGTACTTCATGTCTGTCTCCTTTTTTAAAGATTGGGACTACATTTGCTGTATTCTATGCCTCAGGCAATCTCCCTGTTTTGATAGATGTAGTGAGTATTGTTGTTAGGGGTACACACAGCGCCTATGTTCCCTCTCTCAGGACCCATGGAGAGATGTTATCCGGCCCCATTGCCTTTGAGGTATCTAGCTCACTCAGAAGCCTCTTCACTTCTTCCTCGGTTGTGTGTACTGTGTCCAGCACTTGGTGGTGTACCCCACCTCTCTGTCTTTCTGGAGCCCCTTCTGTCTCCTCTGTGAACACTTCTTTGAATCTCTTGTTGAGTTCCTCACATGCTTCACGGTCATTTCTTGTTGTCTGTGTGTGTGTGTGTGTGTGTGTCTTGCCGAATAGGTGAAATTGGTCAATTAGCAAGAACTCATTTAAAAACAAGTCCTTTCTAAAATTTTCTCTTATACATTTATAGATATATTTTTCATTTATGTTAATGTGAAAATTAATAATTTTGTAACAAAGGAACCTTAGAACACTTACCTAACCTTATTATAACAAGCACAATTTAATTTAGACTAATCCAACTAAATATATTTTAGATAAGTTTACAATAACTAATAATAAACAAACTCAATGAAATATTTTTTTGCGTTAGGTTCAAAATGATTTTTGAAAAATTATTGCATGCACAAATTTTCGCTTTCCTTATTTAGCAAGAAGAGAATTGCTATTTAAGCCAAACTTGCAAGTTTTACTTTTTCGGCCATATATATATATATATATATATATATATATATATATATATATATATATTATATATATATATATATATATATATAAAATATATATATATATATTATTGTTACCGCAAACAAATGGTATTTAATTAGTAATGCATTGTGGCTAGCCGGGGGATCGAACCCATGTTTTAGTCAACCTCGTGGGAAGCAAGTCAAAATTGACGACGCTCTATACCACTCGACCAAACAGTCCCGCTATCATCATTTTATGGTCCAGTGGTTTAGAGCGTCGTAAATTTTGACTTGCTTTTCATGAGGCAGACTTAGAACAGCACGAGTTCGATCCCCCTGCTAAGCCTAAATTGTCGAAAAGGCCAAAACTCCATTAAAAATTGAACTTTTCTGAATTTTCTTTTTGCAAATTGATGGATACATTTTTTTCATTAACAATGATGTAAAAAAAATATTTTTGGACCCAACCTAACTTAGAAACCTCACATAACCTAAGTTATCCTCAGCTAAAAAATTTTTTAGCTAAATTCTGTTAAATACGTCATAGGTAAATTTAAACTGATTTACTATTACTTAAAATAAATGTTATTTACTTTTTCATTATGTTCAGATCGATTTTCGCAGATTTATGGGAAGAAAAAAAATTTTGCTTTGCTTATCCGGCAGAAAACTCCTTTTCCGAATAGGCCAAACTCTACAGTTTGACGAGAGGTAGCTTAGATACGAGGGTCTTTCCAGTCATTAAAAACAATGGTTATAGCCTTACTCCACAATGGTGGCAGTAAAGCAATAGTAAGGAATTGTAGACTGACAGCACTAACGTCCCACATTAATATAATAATCTTTGATTTGAGTTTAGAAGCAAGATCGCCGACCACTTGGATTCCCAACAATTGCACAACACAGGGCAGCACGTCACTCCTGCCTCTCACAACTACTGGACCACTATGACACAGTCTTGGCTGCACTGATTGATGGACAAAATGCAGATGTTGTATACACAGACTTTGCAAAAACTTTCAACAAGTACAATCATGGCGTAACAGCGCACTAAGTGCATGTAGAATTAATAACTGGAAAAGTGGACAAATGGATTTTTAACTTTCTATCCAATAGATTGAAAAGAGTAGCATTAAACAGAGTTTAGTTGGAGGCTGCTACAGTGAAAAGGTCTGCTGCACAAGGAACAGTACTCGTAGCCATCCTTTCCCTCATCCTTATATTTGACATAGAGACGGAAATCAAAGCACCTTATCTTCCTTTGCAGACGACGCTAGGAACTGAACGAGTGTCATTCACTGAGGAAACTGTAAATCTCCAAGTGGGTATAAATCAACTCTTCTGGGCCACATAAAATAATAAGTTCATTGAGGGGAAATTTTAGTTACACCGTTTTGGAAAACTTGAGAAAATAAATGCTAGAATGTACTATAAAGGTCATTCTAACCACAGAATAGAGTGAAAAACTAATGTGAAGAACTTGAGTGCTACTGTCGGAGGATCTCACCTTCAAGGATCACAAGAGTCTCATTACCATTGTAGAAATGTAAATGAAAGGCTGAATAATGAGTGCATTCAAAACAAGAGATACTGATGTACACTAACATCCCCATTTAGGGCTTGCAAAATTAAGGATCAAGAGAATGGTCAAGGAACATTCACTGCACATATGATTTCTGTGAAGCACCTTTACTGCTGGGAATATTTGAAGTCCTTTGACATATACTTCTTGAAACACAGGCGAGAAAGATACAGAGGGACTGACACCAAATCAGCACAGGGAAATCACTCCCTCCGAAATCAAAAGGCTCAGAAGACGATGAAATATTTTCCCAATACAGAGCAAGGGTGCATGAGTACTCTGAGAGACTACATAATAAGTGTAAAGGGCTCAAGACTATTAAACAACCTACCATCAAACAAAAGAAAAGATTACCAATAGACCCCTATTTGTCTTCCAGAGGGAACTGCATAGGTTCATAAAGTCAGTTCCTGACTAGATGGGCCGTGGTTCATATACTTTACAGTCTCGTTGATCAGACCCTGATGTACCAGGAGGCCTGACCAATCACGGGGAAATTGACCCTCGGAATACTCTCTAGTCGACTCTCGCTCGCTCACTCTCTCTCTCTTTATAAGCTATCTTCATAAGCTAAGAGCTGCTATCTCTCATGCCTTGGTTAAAAGCTTTCCCAAGTATTATCGATATTAAATCGTTATAATTATCAACATAAAAAAGAGAACAGAATGAAGCTTGAGCCAACTGTTGGTCAAGGATTTCATTTGGTCAACTGACATAATGTTTGTATGCTGTAAGAACATGTTCCAGATTCGAGTCAGTTTAGGAATGAATGATCTCAGCTGAAGTGATATTCTTGAGAAAGGTAGAGCCAGAGTGTAGCTACTGTTTGCAACTTCACGGTCCGATACATGGAACCAAGTGTGGTACCTCGACAACATTTTTCATGTACATAACAGTAAAGCCACTTACATCTCTCCGATGCTGAAGGCCCTGATAAAATGACAGACCTGTCCAGGACTCGTTAAAGCGAGAGATAAGTCGCTCTGCATGGCTCCCTGTTCTTTCCAGAAATCGTAGAAGAGAGAAAGTGTTGCGGAGGATGCAGGAATTTAAATGTCCGGTTCATACTCAAGAAGTGAGCACACACGTGCCTCGTACACAGTTTTGCAGCTACTACTGCTCACGACGTTTGAGATACACCTTAGTGCTGTTAGCTTGCTAGCTGCTTTGCTTGCTAGATTTGCAACGTAAGTCTTCAAACATATTTAGGAGTCATATTTCAGTTAGGATACCCACCTGATTTCCAGGTTTCAGCACTCTTTCATTTATTCTTATCACTGTTCCAGAATTATCATTAGGTTGCTTAGACACTATCATTCTCTCTCTCTCTCTCTCTCTCCGCTCTCTCTCTCTCTCTCTCTCTCTCTCTCTCTCTCTCTCTCTCTCTCTCTCTCTCTCTCTCTCTCTCTCTCCCCCTGTCTGTCTCTCTCACTCCACAATCCTCTCCCTCGAGCCTTTCATCCCCATTGCAGCAATATTTAGCCATACGGACCATGTTTTCAGCGATCGTCCTCACAGATACCGGGATTGCTACCGCTCACGCTGCTAGTCGCAACACGAATTTCATATATATATATATATATATATATATATATATATATATATATATATATATATATATATATATATATATATATATATATATATGCAAAACAACCACTCTGAAAGAATAGAGAAATTCCAAGCGCTTTCGTGACTACTCACATTATCAAGGAACTATATATATATATATAATATATAATATATATATATATATATATATATATTATATATATATATTATAATAATATATATATATATAATATATATATATATTATATAATATATTATTAATTTATTATTGTAATCACGGACGAGTGGTATTTAATCAATAACATCACTGTGACTAGCCGAGGACTTGAGCCCAAGTCGTTTTGGCCCGCCTCGGCCCGCCTAGGATCACGGTAAAACACCTAGCTCCGCTGGGTGCTTGATTCTTGAAGGATTTCGTGGTCCTGTAGGTTAGAGCATCATTTGCTGCTCGCTCACCATGAGATGGGCAAAAATGGCATAGGTTCGAGTCCTTCGCTACTCACAGTGTTGTTATTGATTAAATACCACTCGTTCATGATTACAATAATATATATATACCATTCGTGGAGGCTAGTACACCAAACGGGAAGTAGAATGAAATTAGCTCAGAGGCACCCACACGACCGTATCTCCTCAGATCAAGGTAAAATACCTAGCTCTACTGGGCGCTTGATTCTTGTAGGATTTCGTGGTCCTTTGGGTTAGAGCATGTTGTGATTTTTGCTCACCATGAGGCGGGCGAAAACGACATAGGTTAGCGTCCTCGGCTAGTCGCAGTGTTGTTTATTATTATGTAGAGGAGAAAGAGAGATTTTGGGAGATGTTAAGTGAATGTATAGGAGCCTTTGAACCAAGTGAGAGAGTAATTGTGGTAGGGAATCTGAATGCTAAAGTAGGAGAAACTTTTAGAGAGGGTGTGGTAGGTAAGTTTGGGGTGCCAGGTGTAAATGATAATGGGAGCCCTTTCATTGAACTTTGTATAGAAAGGGGTTTAGTTATAGGTAATACATATTTTAAGAAAAAGAGGATAAATAAGTATACAAGATATGATGTAGGGCGAAATGACAGTAGTTTGTTGGATTATGTATTGGTAGATAAAAGACTGTTGAGTAGACTTCAGGATGTACATGTTTATAGAGGGGCCACAGATATTTCAGATCACTTTCTAGTTGTAGCTACACTGAGAGTAAGAGGTAGATGGGATACAAGGAGAATAGAAGCATCAGGGAAGAGAGAGGTGAAGGTTTATAAACTAAAAGAGGAGGCAGTTAGGGTAAGATATAAACAGCTATTGGAGGATAGATGGGCTAATGAGAGCATAGGCAATGGGGTCGAAGAGGTATGGGGTAGGTTTAAAAATGTAGTGTTAGAGTGTTCAGCAGAAGTTTGTGGTTACAGGAAAGTGGGTGTGGGAGGGAAGAGAAGCGATTGGTGGAATTATAATGTAAAGAGAATAGTAAGGGAGAAAAAGTTAGCATATGAGAAGTTTTTACAAAGTAGAAGTGATGCAAGGAGGGAAGAGTATATGGAGAAAAAGAGAGAGGTTAAGAGAGTGGTGAAGCAATGTAAAAAGAGAGCAAATGAGAGAGTGGGTGAGATGTTATCAACAAATTTTGTTGAAAATAAGAAAAAGTTTTGGAGTGAGATTAACAAGTTAAGAAAGCCTAGAGAACAAATGGATTTGTCAGTTAAAAATAGGAGAGGAGAGTTATTAAATGGAGAGTTAGAGGTATTGGGAAGATGGAGGGAATATTTTGAGGAATTGTTAAATGTTGATGAAGACAGGGAAGCTGTGATTTCGTGTATAGGACAAGGAGGAATAACATCTTGTAGGAGTGAGGAAGAGCCAGTTGTGAGTGTGGTGGAAGTTCGTGAGGCAGTAGGTAAAATGAAAGGGGGTAAGGCAGCCGGGATTGATGGGATAAAGATAGAAATGTTAAAAGCAGGTGGGGATATAGTTTCGGAGAGGTTGGTGCAATTATTTAATAAATGTATGGAAGAGGGTAAGGTACCTAGGGATTGGCAGAGAGCATGCATAGTTCCTTTGTATAAAGGCAAAGGGGATAAAAGAGAGTGCAAAAATTATAGGGGATAAGTCTGCTGAGTATACCTGGTAAAGTGTATGGTAGAGTTATTATTGAAAGAATTAAGAGTAAGACGGAGAATTGGATAGCAGATGAACAAGGAGGCTTTAGGAAAGGTAGGGGGTGTGTGGACCAGGTGTTTACAGTGAAACATATAAGTGAACAGTATTTAGATAAGGCTAAAGAGGTCTTTGTGGCATTTATGGATTTGGAAAAGGCGTATGACAGGGTGGATAGGGGGGCAATGTGGCAGATGTTGCAGGTGTATGGTGTAGGAGGTAGGTTACTGAAAGCAGTGAAGAGTTTTTACGAGGATAGTGAGGCTCAAGTTAGAGTATGTAGGAAAGAGGGAAATTATTTCCCAGTAAAAGTAGGCCTTAGACAAGGATGTGTGATGTCACCGTGGTTGTTTAATATATTTATAGATGGGGTTGTAAGAGAAGTAAATGCGAGGGTCTTGGCAAGAGGCGTGGAGTTAAAAGATAAAGAATCACACACAAAGTGGGAGTTGTCACAGCTGCTCTTTGCTGATGACACTGTGCTCTTGGGAGATTCTGAAGAGAAGTTGCAGAGATTGGTGGATGAATTTGGTAGGGTGTGCAAAAGAAGAAAATTAAAGGTGAATACAGGAAAGAGTAAGGTTATAAGGATAACAAAAAGATTAGGTGATGAAAGATTGAATATCAGATTGGAGGAAGAGAGTATGGAGGAGGTGAATGTATTCAGATATTTGGGAGTGGACGTGTCAGCGGATGGGTCTATGAAAGATGAGGTGAATCATAGAATTGATGAGGGGAAAAGGGTGAGTGGTGTACTTAGGAGTCTGTGGAGACAAAGAACTTTGTCTTGGAGGCAAAGAGGTGAATGTATGAGAGTATAGTTTTACCAACGCTCTTATATGGGTGTGAAGCATGGGTGATGAATGTTGCAGCGAGGAGAAGGCTGGAGGTAGTGGATATGTCATGTCTGAGGGCAATGTGTGGTGTGAATATAATGCAGAGAATTCGTAGTTTGGAAGTTAGGAGGAGGTGCGGGATTACCAAAACTATTGCCAGAGGGCTGAGGAAGGGTTGTTGAGGTGGTTCGGACATGTAGAGAGAATGGAGCGAAACAGAATGATTTCAAGAGTGTATCAGTCTGTAGTGGAAGGAAGGCGGGGTAGGGGTCGGCCTAGGAAAGGTTGGAGAGAGGGGGTAAAGGAGGTTTTGTGTGCGAGGGGCTTGGACTTCCAGCAGGCATGCGTGAGCGTGTTTGATAGGAGTGAATGGAGACAAATGGTTTTTAATACTTGACGTGCTGTTGGAGTGTGAGCAAAGTAACATTTATGAAGGGGTTCAGGGAAACCGGCAGGCCGGACTTGAGTCCTGGAGATGGGAAGTACAGTGCCTGCACTCTGAAGGAGGGGTGTTAATGTTGCAGTTTAAAAACTGTAGTGTAAAGCACCCTTCTGGCAAGACAGTGATGGAGTGAATGATGGTGAAAGTTTATCTTTTTCGGGCCACCCTGCCTTGGTGGGAATCGGCCAGTGTGATAATAAATAATATATATATATATATATATATATATATATATATATATATATATATATATATATATATATATATATATATATATATATATATATATATATATATTTATTTATTTATTTATATTATATATTCTCTCACTGTAGCTACAGTGAGAGTAAAATGTAGAAGGGATGCAATGAAAATGGAAGCAGCAGGTAAGAGAGAGGTGAAGGTTTATAAGCTAAAGGAGGAGGCAGTCAGGGTAAGATATAAACTAATAAACTACTATTGGAGGATTGATAGGCTAGATAGAGTATAGACAGCGGGGCTGAAGAAGTATGAGGTTTAAGAATGTAGTGCTCAGTAGAAGTTTGTGGATACAGGAAAGTGGGTGCGGGAGGGAAGAAGAGCAATTGGTAGAATGGTGATGTAAAGAGATTAGTAAGAGAGAAAAAGTTAGCATGTGAGAGGTTTTTACGAAGTAGAAGTGATGCAAGGAGAGAGGAGTATATGAAGAGGAAAAGAGAGGTTAAGAGAGTGGTGACGTAATGTAAAGAGAAAGCAATTGAGTGAGTGGGTGAAATGATATCAACAAATTTTGTTGACAATAACAAAAAGTTTTGGAGTGAGATTAATAAGTTGGGGAAGCCTAAGGAACGAATGGATTTGATAGTTAAAAGTAGGAGTGGAGAACTAGAGGTATCAGGAAGATGGAGGGACTATGTTGAGGAATTGTTAAATGTTGATGAAGATAGGGAAGCTGTGATTTCGTGTATAGGGTAAGGAGTAATAACACCTTGAAGAAGTGAGGAGGAGAGAGTTGAGACTGTGGGGAAAGTTCATGAGGCAGCGGGTAGAATGAAAGGGGATAAGGCAGCTGGGATTGATGGGATAAAGATAGAAATGTTTTTTTAAAAACAGGTGGGGGATATAGTGGCTGGTGTTTTTATTTAATAAATGTAAGGAAGAGGGTAAGGTACCTAGGACTGGCAGTGA
>NW_026479318.1:0-12452 GCF_026875155.1 Cherax quadricarinatus | reverse complement strand
ATGAATTCCCCTATTAAAAATAAATATAATTTAAATACAAACGGGAAATCACATATCACTACACATCACTAAAAACACTGCAAATCACAGTCATTACTCTAAATCACAAATCATTACTGCAAATCACAAAACACCGCAAACCATAGATCATAACTATTGTTATCAAGTAGGAGAGTAATTTATCTCGAATTTTTAATAGTGTGGTGAACCAGCAGGTCCCTCAGACTTACACTCTAATATACTATAGAGCAGATACACTATTAAGGAGAGGTGTGGTCTCATGATGTCTGTGTGAGAAAGTACACATATGTGCATGAGAATGTTTGCACACAAGTGAATGACACAGGGGTTGGATTAAGTATTATACGTGTGCTGGGCAAATTGTGTTTATATATATTCTGGAGGTCTGGTCTCAGACGGGGCCTCGGGGGCGTTGATCCCCGAAATTCTCTCCATGTATATTATCCATAGTGGAACGAGAGAATTGTGTGTGTGTGTGTGTGAGTGTGTGTGTGTGTGTGTACTCACCTATTTGTGGTTGCAGGGGTCGAGTCCTAGCTCCTGGCCCCGCTTCTTCACCGGTTGCTACTAGGCCCTCTCTCTCCCCGCTCCACGAGCTTTATCAAACTCGTCCTTAAAACTGTGTATGGTTCCTGCCTCCACTACGTCATTTTCTAGGCTATTCCACTGCCTTACAACTCTATGACTGAAGAAATACTTCCTACTATCTCTCTGACTCATTTGTGTCTTCAACTTCCAATTGTGGCCTGTTGTTTCTGTGTCCCCTCCCTGGAACATCCTGTCCTTGTCCACCTTGTCTATTCCACGCAGTATTTTATATGTCGTTATCATGTCTCCCCTGACCTCCTGCCTCCAGTGTCGTCAGCCGATTTCCCTTAATCTTTCTTCATAGGACATTCCCTTAGCTCTGGAACTAACCTTGTTGCAAACCTTTGTACTTTCTCTAGTTTCTTGACGTGCTTTATCAAGTGCGGGTTTCCAAACAGGTGCTGCATACTCCAGTATGGGCCTGACATACACGGTGTACAGTGTCTTGAATGATTCCTTACTAAGGTATCGGAATGCTGTTCTCAGGTTTGCCAGGCGCCCATATGCTGCAGCAGTTATCTGATTGAGTGTGTGCTTCCGGAGACATGCTCGGTGTTATACTCACCCACAAGATCTTTCTCCTTGAGTGAGGTTTGCAGTCTTTGGCCACCTAGCCTATACTCTGTCTGTGGTCTTCTGTGCCCTTCCCCTATCTTCATGACTTTGCATTTGGCAGGATTAAATTCGAGAAGCCATTTGCTGGACCAGGTGTCCAGTCTGTCCAGGTCTCTTTGAAGTCCTGCCTGGTCCTCATCAGATTTAATTCTCCTCATTAACTTCACATCACTGCAAACAGGGGACACTTCTGAGTCCTAACCCTTCCGTCATGTCGTTCTCATATACCAAAAAAGAGCACTGTCCTAGCCAACACCTGAGCGACCCGCTCGTCACAAGTAGTGTAATTGTCGATCTAGGAACAACTGCCGAATAATGACCATGGAAAATGGAGATAATGATAGGGTCCTGTAGATCATTCCTTAGGGCTGACAGGGTAAGTGTTTTAATATGATTAATAATCATGCCCCAAGGGGATAGAGAGACTATTCCTATACATTAAAAAGTAGTACATAAAGTAGACAAAGGATTCAGGTGGGCAGGTGGCAGAATCCAGTATAATGAAGTGTGGAAAAAGAATGTGAATAATGGGTGGTCTGCATAAGCTCAGGTGCTGTCTGGGGACAAGTTTAATATGTTTAATCATCCCCCAGGGGATAGAGAGACTTATTTCGTGTAATTCTAAGTAAAGAAAAGGTAGGTATGATCACTTCTGACACCCCAAAACTCAATCCACTCACTCTGAAAGATGGGGAGGCAGTACAAAAAAAGATTCAGGTGAGCAGGTGGCAGATTCCCTAGGAAAATGAGTGTGGAAAAGAATGTGATAATGGGTGGTCTGCATAAGCTCAGGGCTGTCAGGGGTACAAGAGTTTAATATGTTTAAACATCCCCAAGGGGATAGAGAGAGACTTATTTCTGTGTAATTACTAAGTTATAAGAAGTAGGTATGATACTTCTGACTCCCCAAAACTCAATAACTCAATCACTCTGATAGATGGGAGAGGCAGTACAAAGGATTCAGGTGACTGGTACAAGCTTGCCATCTCCGAGGAGTCCCCCCCCCTTCCCGGGGCTGCGACTCACGACGCACTGTTGCTACTTCACAACACTGCTGGGTTTAAAGAACGCGTAAAGGATTGGTAGCTGGTCCCGCCCGAGGAGTGTTGCTCGCCCGTCCGTACCACAGCCAAAAAAAAAAAAAGGTTCTTTCCTCCGGGTACTACTGTTAGTGTGTTAATCTGCCAGCTGCTAGATCTATCCAGGTGGGGGAGGGCTAAAAACAGTGAGAAAAAGGTCCATCTAGGGAAGACCTTTGTGGCTGATAGAGCTCTTATAGGAACTTTGTCATATACATTTTCCTCTTACCCACTCTCAGAATGGGAGAGGCTTAAGTTGGTGCGATATTGTTTATAATATATGTTTAGACTAGAGAAGATAGTAATATATAGTTATATGTAATAAAAATCAGAGTTTGTCAATATTTTTATTAATTCACATACAAAAAGGGCAAAAAACGAGTGCAAAGTTTTTTTAGCGCGAGCAAAGGGGCGAACCTGTGCGAGTTTTTTTATACTGTTAGAAGACTATTGATGCGCTCCTCCTTTCCCTTTCTAAAGATTTGGATAACCACCCGCTCGAAAATGATTCCTTTTTCAGGTACTTCATCATCTGCCTCTTTATCCCCTTCTCGGCTTTACTCTCACATCGGGGTGTTTCCCCCCTTCCTTCTTCCGACTGACTGTCAGGGTGCGCTTCAAGTCGACACAGTTTTGGTTCAGCACCTGCCGCGGCAGTGACCTCAACAGAGTCAATCAGATTGAGCAGTATCGAGCGTAGAGAGTCCACACGAGGTCATCAGACTGACTGAGGGAAGGCTCTGCGTTTCAATCGTTGTCGAGATCTGGTTTCTTTTCTTCATAGGCACCTCTAGATCAGATAACTGATCCCAATTCTTCCACAGGCCTGTAAGTCATAAAGAGAACATATTTATCACTTTCAAATAAAGGAGGTGTGGACTCGGTCCTCTAATTACCAAAGTAGGAACATAGAAAAGACCTACCCTTTACTGAGGAAGTCTTTTGTGTGCCGTTCCTCCGGTGCTATCATCACAATTACACCGCTTTAGGATTTGAAGCCGGTGTTTTCCTTCCTTCCAATCTACCAGCCGATAAAATCAAAAACTTTACAAATTCTGACTGGTCCCGTTGAAAACTGTTAAGAAAAAAAGGAGACTCACTTTACAATTTTATAAGTCTCTTGCGCTTCGTTTTTTTCGTTAATATTCAAAGAGAAGTATTCCAATCTACCACCGATAAAATCAAAAACTTTTACAAATTCGACTGGTGCAGTGAAAACATTGTGTGAAAAAAAGAGACTCACTTTAAAAATTATTATAAAGTCTCTTGCACACAGTTTGTTTCGTTAATATTCAAAGAGAAGTTTTTTTTAGCAAAATAAAATGACTTCGCTTAAACCAGAATCGAGAATGTTCTGCTATCCTTCACCAAGATGAAGTAAAAAGGCTATGGGAGAGTCCAGCCTCTAAATCTTTTAGCGGGGGAGAACAGCTTCCGCGGTGCCTCTTATAAACAGCTCAGAGAGTGCTTTGACCAGCCAGGAGGGGTATTGGGGGATACTCTCGTCAGAGGGTGACCTTCCTCACAAGGGAACACAAAGAGAACTTGTCACTTAGGCAAAATGTATTTTCACAAGGAGTAACATTTTAAAATTCTCTCTAGCATATGCTATCCTAATCTGTCATTGATAAAAAGCGATTTTTCCGAGAAATTTTTTTTAAAAAAATAGAAAGCTCTTTCGCTAATCCCACAAGGCTTGCTTTAGAATAAAACACTCATAACACTATATACCAGCAAGTGAGTGAAAAATCACTTTGTGTTCTGCCAGATAAACGATATAAATATTTAATTTATTTAGTTTAAAAAATTTTTTAAATTTATTGCCATAAATTGCTCTGTTTTTTCCCGTAACTGACAAAGAAGAGGATAGACTATTTTTCTTGTATCCAAGAGAAAGAGAAAAACAATGACCCATTACTTTTTGAGCTGTACGAAGGAAGAATATTACTTACAAGCACTATGGCCTGTCTGAGGGATAGTCCCATTCTAATCTTATTTGCTGTAGAGCAGTCTATAGTGAAACAGCCAATATATGTGACTTTAATTTCCTAGGGCGGGAATTAAACTATTATTTATTTCTTTTCATGGCGCAATTCAATTTTTTTATTTATGCTCGCACATCACAATGACAGATCTATTCTGGTCGAAGGATAAAACACCATGGTCTGAGCAAACAATAAAAACTACCTTATTTATGAGTGGCGGGCTTAGAGAACCTGTAATTCAATTCTCAGTTACCAGATTTTTTCAATCGGGAGAGCGTCTTCCCACTTGGCTGTCGGTTAAATTTGAAAATATTGATGGTTCGCGCCCGGAGGCGAATGATTCATAGAGAATTAAATTTTCTTCCCCTCAATGCCCAGAGAGTTAATTGCCTCATAAATATAATTTACTATAATGATGGGGAAACACTGCATATGCGATAAACTGTAATTATTTATTAATACATACAGATAAACTGTGCTAGATCCCCATGCTCAAAAATATAGGCCATTCTCCTTTAATGTTTTCTCTGCATAGGCTGTCATGGGCAAAATTACCATGAAAAATTTTGGGCGGGAATTACATTGACCCCATGGCTGACTATTAGAGGCTCGTTTGATTGTGCCTAGCACATAATTTTTTACTTAGAGTGCGATTAAAAGTATATATAATCGGCTTTATTCGTCTAAGGCAGAGACTGTGTTCAAGCCAATATAAGCGATGTAATAGTGGGTACAATAAACCCATTAAAGGCCAAAGTTTTAGCGTAATTAATATGGAGGCTGTATGTGGCTGGCATCATCGTCAGTTTGTCAGAGTCCACGCTTGAGGGATAATTCCAGCCTAATTTTTAAATCGATATTGTCATAGCAATATTGGTCCCAGAGTGGATATGTCCCAGAGCCAAGGGAAAAACACAGAGTTAATGCCCTGTTCTTTATCATTCTTATGTCAGTATCTGTGGGGTTCTTTTGAGCCGAGTGGCGGCGAAATAGGCTGTAAATCGAATCAATTTAGTCAAACCTTTCCTCCTCCTTTAAAGTCTCGGGCAAAGAGATACCCCAGTCGGCGTGCGATACTCGCAACTGGCTTCGTTTTTACTGAGCTGCAGAGTTTAATGAATGACCAGTATTAAAACTAGAATTTGTTTTCCGTAATTGCTCGCCCCTATAATACAGGAAACACTGGCCACTTTTTAAATAACGTGTTGAAAATCCCTTATGAAGGCGATGTTGCTTGTTTCCCCTAGTGGACTTTGCCCATCAAACAAGCCTCTGTTAGGAGTCACTCTAAATTCTTATACTATTTGCCCTAAATCTAGAAAATGCTCCGGGAACCCAGAATTCTTAAATTCTAGAAAATTAAACTTTTAGGTTTTATGAGAGAGAGGAAGGTTTACTGGTAGAGTATCAAAAACCTCTGAGTGCGAGCTATGGAACTCTCAACTTGTCTCATTCTATGTCGGTCGCGGGAATTGATTAATGACGCTGGAAGAATTAATCATTTAAACGGGACTGTTTTAGTCCACTGTTTTCAAGCCCCGACACCCGCCATGGCTAAATAAGCAACTGTTTATACGAGAGAGAATACATCCCGTTTTAAAAGAAGCAACTCGGCTTCGTCGCGTTTATTTAACTTGCATTTATTCAAGCCTCGCTTAGTCACCTGCTTACTCGCCCGCCGAATAACCTTCTTTGGCGACACCTTTTAAAGCATCTATCCCGTGAGATTTAAGAGCAGCTTTCATGCCTGTTTTTTTTCCAGACTGATAATTCATCGAGCATTTAGTATCCAAATTGTACTGCACTTGGGGCGCAGCCACTCTGAAAAGAAAAGTAAAGCTCTTTTAGCTAGTCCCCGCTAAAGCCGAAAAAAATCCCCCCACCACGACTCTGTATGCGCGTGAAAAGTTTGTATATCTCCCCTCCCCCAGGCCACCTCCTACCTGGGAGGGTTGTTAGGAGAATAAACTTTCCGATATTACCGCTCATAAGGGCCACTTGAAAGGGTCACGCATGTTTTGGCGGTTAGAGAAAACAATAACCATTTTTACCGCAATATTTGGTTCTATTTAATTAATCAGTCTTACATGTAACACTACGGTAGTGGAATTGACCACTTTCCAAAAGACAGATGACGACCAAACTGAATCTGTCATTTTGCTAGCTATTTTATATAATTTATTTTGCTCATAGAGGTTTGTACATCAAGATGAGCACCTTTTGAATAACTCTCCTGAAAGGCGAAAGCATCCAGAATATGACCTAACTGACTACCGTATATTTGCGGTTCCACAATATCACTATATATTAAAACATAATCAACTCCGGCAGTGGGATCAGGTTTGAATGGGGCAATCTGCTTGGGGAAGGAGGTCCCCTCGGGCGCGTCACTACGAAATAAATAATATTTTTCAGCGCTGCTAAGCCCAAGCACCCGAGCTATTCTCGGTTTAAATTGAGCTTTAAATGAAGTGGCAGCATTGTTTTTTCCCGTAAAGGTTCGCGATCTCGTCGAAACTAAAACCCTCCCAATTCCGACATCATAATTGAGTATTTTCCCTTTCGGGAAATGTGCCGAATAATTATCTCTAAAGGCTTTTTTTAAATCTGCTGTTAGCTGTCGATTAATTTCTTCAATAATATGGCTGGCATCTGTCGATAACACATCATTTTTTGGTAGAAAGTGATGGACTATTTCTTCTGTACTTATTCCTGTTCAGTAATGTGATTTTGTATAATGTCAATACCGCATTCGGCATCGTCTCTTGTTAGAACATTGAATTTTTTGGGATACAAAACATTAAGCAAGGCTATTTCGTAGTTCAAGGATGGATTTAAAGGCGTTGCAGTAATTATATTTTGAAAGGCCGAAGCTGTATTGTCGAAAATGTCAATATTTTCTAAACTGCTCAAATAGATATATTTCCCCGGACCCCCTCTGTCCATGTTGAGGGACAGAGACAGTATGAGGCAAATACAAAATATAGACCATTATATATATTTTTTAAAGGCTTAAAAAAACTTTAGTTTGAAGACTTTACATTTTTATTTTTTTATTAGTTACAGCATTTAGGAATAAAATATCCACATCATCGTGCTGTCGTTTGCGTTTTCCGCGTGAAGTGACCTCGACTCCATCAGGCATGTCCATTTCACGCATGCCACTGTCTCGTTTAGTTCCAATCCCACCGGCTGGTCCGACGTCAGCACCGTTGACACCGCCGCTGCCGCTGCTGCTGCTGCTGTTGCCGCTGCCGCCACCGGCACTGCTGCCACCGCTGATGCTGCCAGTGCCTTGCTTCTCCACAGACAGCTGTAGTATTTCCCGTTCTAGAGCTTCGGGGGAGGCGCCGCGTTCAATTTCCACCTCATCTAGGATGATTTTAGGTACTGCCAAGTATGGGCTCACTGACGGTACGAGCAAGCATGTCTGAATTTCCCGTTTCAGTAATATGTCTTGAAATATGTTAATGAGAGGGAGATATTCAGTGTGCCATTCATCGGCCTGTTTTCTGCTCATGCCAATGTACTGGGGGTAAAATTACCCGTTTGATGTTGCCATTGGCTATCACGCCCGCCCAGGGACACCAGACATAATTTAAACCAAATTCGTCGATCTGTTGCGTGTCCTTGCTCAAACCGCGTACATAATGCGTGTCGAGACTACGCTCTAATTGCTGTTGCGCAATTTCATTCTTTTCAAGACAAGGACCCGCTGAGAACTGACATATTAGTGCTGCAAGGTGGGGTCTTAAAAAATCCTCTGGCCCGTCGTCAAGGGTGTTGGTGCATGGTGGGGGTGATTTTAGGACAATTTCCCCGGGTGTGCCCCGATCTGCAGCTATGGCACGGTTCACCAGGATTAGCGATTTTCGCTCAATTTTGGAAAAAGGATATTTTTCCCAGAGTGAAAGAGCCGGCTCGTAGGGGCGAGCAGAAGTAGCGTTGTGGGGATACACGATACAATCCCCATATTCCAGGAATTCTTCACCCGTTATTCCCCCGACAATTACTGGAAATTTATATTCCATTCTCGTCAACAGTTGGGTTCCTTAGAGTCCTCGCTGAGGGAGTGAGACGGATAATGTTTATCGGTACGTCGGCGGCAGGGTTTAAATACCGCGCTGCTGTAGCCTCCCACTCCTGCGGGTGGGTTTGGTAGGGGTTTGGGGGACCTCTCTAGGTCGACATTCGCCTAAGGTGCTTATACAAGCTTTGGGCCCCTTCAAAAGCTTCTATCATATCCCGGAAATCATGCGTAGCATATTCTAAGCGTCTGATTTCAGCCGTCAGTTCTTTCTGATTAAAATTGTCATATAATTTTTCAATTTCATCAAAAGTCTTAGTAAATCTGGTCATGGGGCAATTGACTTTGAAGGATTCGTAGGTTTGCCATAAACTTTGTATCACACGAGCTTTGTAACACACTTGCTGATAAATCTTTCGTCTTGACGTTAATTGATGTAATAATATCGACAAACTGGGGTCCTTTTCTCCTTCTTCATTCAACGGGAGATTAATTCTCTCGGGATAATCAACTGATGGCTGGTCCATTTTTTTTTTTTTTTTGAATAGCACTTCGAGAAGGAACTTCTTGTCTCTATCCTGACCCGGTATTTACTAAAGCAGGCAAAGCTCTTCTCTTCGACTTTTGAAAGCTTAAAATTTCAATAGGCTAGCCAGAGCGGCTTTTTTTCCGCGGATCTTTTTAACATAAAAACGCCTAATAATTGTTTTCTGCCTGTGATTTTTTTATAAATCTTGGCTCTAATCTAATAAGGGCTCACTAATTCCCTTATACAACGGGCAAAAAGTTTTTTATCGATGTACGCTTCGACTGCTTGTCAAAGATTTAATGATTTGGAAGATGTTTAAAATTTGGTATGGAGGGAATAAATACCTCTCTTATCCAACCGAATGAAAGAATTATTATTCTTGAATAGATTTAGGCATAGATTTTCGCGTTATGGCATTTTTCTCTCGTGAAATACACGATCAATTATTTCATTTAAATTTGGGGAAGAAGTCCTCAGGCGAGAGAGAAAGACTGTTGTTTTTTCTTGATTTAAAGATAAAAGTAGTTCCGGCGGGGAAGTTTTTGAGATGAGAGAGTTTATTATTTTGGCTTTTATTTCTTCTGTTTCGGAAATTTTTTTTTTTTTTTACTCTTAGACTCCTCGCGGCAATCTACCGCGGGCGCGCCGCCACCGCAGCCACCGCAGCTCGCCGCCACTGCCGCACTGCCGCCACCGCGCGGGCCGGCGAGGGGCGGCAATTACAGCGAGCGGAGCTTTTTTTTTTTTTTTTTTTTTATGGGGGACTCCGCAGTCTCAACAAAGAGCTCGGGTGGGTGCCCCGCTCGTGGGAGGTGGTAGCTCCGAAGCGGTTAATTACCTTATGAGGGCGAGTTGCTATGCTGGGGCAGGAGCTGACCTTTCAATCAATTGCTTTGGGCTGGTTTACTTTCACTTCAAGAGGCTGGATGATTCCTTCCTAAGCGACTAGGTGGTGGTTGCCAGTGCTTCTGCGAAAGGCGGGGGATTAGGAGATTTTTTCGCGCATAGGGACGTGGTAAGATTTTTGTTCCATTTTTAAAAATATATTTTTCGGCGGTTAGCCAGGGATGAGAAAAAATTCCTTTACCACCATTTCGATTATTTTTACTTTATAAAATACAATCAGCGAGATGCCCCAAGGTAAGAGTGTAGTTAAATGGCCCCCCACGCTTCGAAAGAAGAATATTTTTTTTTTTTATAAAGTGGAGTTCGTTTAGGGGGCAACGGTGAAATGTCCCCTCAAAAACTTTTTAAAATTTCCCTCAAAATATCGGTTCAAAACTTTTAAATTTTTTTTTAAAGAAAATTAGTAAATATCCAGTATGCAATTAATTTCTTTTTTTTTAATTCCTTTAAATAATACGATTGCGAGCTTTAGCTGGAATTTTTGTTTAATAAAATTAATAATCCTGGTTGGCACTGCCAGGGCTTTCCCCGTTTACATTTTGATGTCCTTCCGTGCACCCCACTATCTGCACTTTGGGGATAACCCACCCAGCTTACCCGATTTTCTCTACTGCCGTCAGTTTTTCTTCTCCGCTCAATATTTTAATGGGAAAAAAATTTAGGTAGAGATGTTTCATTAATTCCTGAGCGTAAAAAATTTCCCCAGTATTTTTTTTCCCCCCCAGGTCATAAGAGAATTGGGGGATTACTTTCGAATTATCAAACCCATTGGATTTTAAAAATTTCTTCGGGGGTTTTTAGGCCAATTTAAAAACCTTTGAAATATCCCCCGTGGCTAGTTTTCCCACATGCGCTCCAGGGTCAGTCGTGGACTAGACAGGTATGAGGACGGGCATTTAATACATTAGCCCAAACTGCCCACGAATGTCCGAGGAAGACTCAGAGAATGCACTTGTTGTGGGTTTGACCTTTCTTGAGAGAGGTGAGGAGTTGAGTTGTAATTTTTTTACTTGGGTGGTAAACCTTATATATTTTAAAGAATTTTTTTAAGTCATAAGCGGAGATTCTATGCTTAAGCGTCAATAGCCCTTCCTATTGCGCCCTTTGTTTCCCCAGAAGGTACTGTATAATTTAATATTTTTTTTTTTAGGTAATTTAGAAGAGGACTTATAAAAACCCGGCCCTCTGTCGTGTGTAATCCGAAATTCCAGGGAAAGGGGGGGCTTTCTAAATATTTCGTAAGCTGACAAGACGCTTTTTGAGTTTTTTCTATAGTCCTAAAACCCCCTTCTTAACCTTGAAAAGACATCTATGCAAACAAAAATATTTTTAAAAGCCACCATTGGGGGGGAAAGTAATAAAGTCATTCCGCCAAGCCCAGGTGAGTATAATGCGAGGGGCAGCGGCTATGATTTTCCGTCTGGGAAAAGCAGAGGCGCAATTTAAAGCAAAGTTAGGCCCTTAGAAAGGATAATCACACGTTTTATAAGTAAAAAGAGGGGGTTTTTTTCTCCCTGCTGCTCTAAAAAGTTTGTTTAAACATTTCCCATAAAGCCCCCCGGGGGCTATTGACGCCTAAATCTTTTTCTAGAATTTTTTTTTTGGAATTTAAGGCCATTTTGTTTTTACAGCGGTAACGTTTACAGTGCCCTCTCCGGAAAAGAAGTTCGTAATAAATTTTCCCTGGAGGTTAAACAACCAAAAATGCTTTTTACCGCAGGACGTGAGTAACTCAAAAAAAGGGGGCTGATTTTTTCCATAAATTTGTCCCCAAACTTTCCAAAATGAGACAATCTCGTTGTTTAATAAAAAAAAAATTTGACTAAAATTTAAAAAGCTGATCGTGCGAGCGTTTTTCCTTAAAAAATAAATTTTAGTATAAATTAGGGAATTTGCTGTGTTTCCTCTAGTAAAAAAAAAGGGCTATAAACACTCTTAACTGCTTCATTAAAAAGGTCATCTTATACAGAAGTATTGTCTGCTCAAGGGGTTTTTGGGTAATCCCCCGGGGTTTAAGAACCCTTTCACTAAAATGATTTTCTAAAGAGAGGTGGGTTTGTTTCAAAGGGTGAGTTTTACATCCCCGACTGGGGGAAATGATTATTCCTCCCGGAAAGAAACCGGGGATATTTTTTTCATAAACGTCCCCTAACTGCTTTGCCTCCCCCTAAAACCCCCACAAGTTCTTGCAGGCTCTCTGAAAATATTCAACTTCCTCTGTTAAAGGGACAGACCTTGTCCATCTTCCCCCTCCAAATAGCCTTTTTTGGAAAATCTTTATAATAAACATTTTTTTTTTAGTTCAAAGCGAGGGGAGGGAGGGGGGGGGTTTTTTTTCCCGGGGATGAAAAAAACAATGGCGGGATGGGGTTCTCCCCCCCAGAAGACCTAGAAAAAAAGCCCGACCCACATGAAGGCGTTGGGTATTCCATTTCACTACCTTCCCCACGCCAGGTGTGGTGGGTGAATGGGGGTCACAGACAAAGAAAGCAGGCCCCCGCCCTTTCCCGCCGGCGTGCCTATTTATTTTTATTTTTGGGGAAAAAAATATTATTAAATTTTTATTATTTTTAAGAATATTTAGTTTTGGGGGTGGCAAAATCAAAATTAATTAAAAATTTTTCCCCGCCTCGGCTTTATACAAAAGGGAAATTCACTACCCATGGCAATTTACGTAAAACCTCCCTACTTGGCCCCGGGCT
>NW_026479315.1:0-26649 GCF_026875155.1 Cherax quadricarinatus | reverse complement strand
AGGTGTTAGAAAAGCAGTGAGTGCAGAAAGTGATTTTTTGTGCCTTGATGTGCTGTTTATGAAGGTTTTGAGGGAAACTGGTTACCTGGACTTGAGTCCTGGAGGTAGGAAGTACAGGGCACCTGCACTCTGAAGGAGGGTGTTGATACTGCAGTTTGGAGGAGCATCTGAACTAGCATCAGCACACCTCAGGCAAGACAGTGATGGTGAGAGTGATGGTGAGAGTGATGGTGAGAGTGATGGTGAAAGTGATGGTGAGAGTATTTCCTCTTTTTAGGGTCACCCTACCTTGGCATCTGTGTTAAAAAATATATATATATTTTATTAAGAGTGATTTTAAATTGGAACTTAAAAATAGATAAAAATTTTCAATTTAATTCGTAAAATAACAAAATAAGAATATAATTGTTGAGTTGTAATTGGGTGAGTGGTATTAGTTAAGTTACAAACAAAAGAGCATGATGAAGTATAAGTTCTCTGAGAATTGTTTCTGCAGATATGGATACAAGAAATATAGACAGAGGTAATGCTATATGTAAAATTATCAGTACAGCAACTATCAAAGAAGGGATCGCAGCATATTGTATAATGCAGCCTCTCCTCACTTTGTGACATACTCGTTTACCAGTGACTGGGACTTACGATGGGCTCCCTGACCAGTGTGTAAATCTCAATAATGTATATTAGAGCTGATTTCCTTTGTTCTGTTTATTACAATATACAGTACATTGCTGTATAAACATTTAAAAATATACTTAAAATGTTATAAATGTTGCAAAGGTGACATTAAAACAATATCAAAGATGGTTAACACAAACCCACTACCATTATAGTACGTATAATAATAATAATATATCTTTATTTGCTACAAGTACGTGTACTTGTAGTACTAGTACCAAACTTGCACACGAAAATCACTCATTAGGAAAGCAAAAGACTTGGCAGACGATGCACCATCCCCACCATGAAAAGCAGGGGTGTCACTAGCACGTTAAGAGACCATACAATAAGTGTCAGGGACCCGAGACTATTCAACTGCCTCCCAGCACACATAAGGGGGATTACCAACAGACCCCTGGCAGTCTTCAAGCTGGCACTGGACAAGCACCTAAAGTCAGTTCCTGATCAGCCGGACTGTGGCTCGTACGTTGGTTTGCGTGCAGCCAGCAGCAACAGCCTGGTTGATCAGGCTCTGATCCACCAGGAGACCTGGTCACAGACCGGGCCGCAGGGGCGTTGACCCCCGGAACTCTCTCCAGGTAAACTCCAGGTACAAGGAATACAGGCCTAGCTGACGTCAGTGACATACTACTATATAGAAAGCCCCTTGTTATGCTGAGCATTTCGGGCAAATTAGGTCAGTGTCCCAGGATGCGACCACACCAGTCGACTAACACCAGGTACCCATTTTACTGATGGGTGAACATAGACAACAGGTGTAAAGTAACACGCCCAGTGTTTCTACCCTGGCTGGGAATCGAACCCAGACCCTCGCCATGTGAAGCGAGAGCTTTAACCACCAGGCCACCAGAGCCCCTATGCTCCTTGCTTAGTGATGAATTCGTTTACTGACTTGGTCTTAGGAATGGAACTCCATCGTTAAGTGAGGAGAGGCTGTATGTATATGTGAGTAGAAAGAACAAACTGATACAAGAAGTACATGTATAGAGATGAAATTGGAGGAAAACAAGGTTTCAAGATTTGTTTGACATGTTTCGCTCAGGTATAATTTGCTGCAGTCATTACAAGGGATTATGCATACCCCTGCAGAGATTGAAGCTTGTCTTGTCTATTACTGATAATGTCTTTGATGGTGGTGGATGTGGAGGTAGATACTTGGAATGAGGTATTGGTATATTGCTGTCAAGAGTCACAATAAAATGAGGAAGTGCTTTGAAGCAGTTGGCACACACGGAACCTTTGGAATCTTCATGCAGAGTTTTCCAGACTTTAGTGCCTTTTATACACATTGAGTTTTTACTCAGGTTGAGTCAGATATGTGGGATATTAAAGAGATTTTCGTGTCTTATATTATGCTTTTGAGTTATGTTGCAGCTATCTAGGAAGAATTTGAGAGCAGAGTTTACGTTAGACAGAAGGAAATGGAATTCTCTTCCCTTTCTTTGGATCTAACCTATTTAGTTTTCATTCCCCAGGTGCTGTATAACTCCAGTGAGTTTAGTGCTCCTCATTGAATTTAATAATTTAATAACAATAATAATAATAGCAAAAATTAGCTACGCCCAGAGGATAAGCATAGGGTATCCAGTAACATTAATGATAACTTACCTTGTACAGTAATTAGGGAATAATTTTTTTTCAGTAAGTGCAAATGCTGTAGTTTTTTATGTCTTATCTTGTTAACCCATAAACGGTCCAAACGTATTATATACGTTCTCTCCCGTAGTCCCCCAAATTTTTTGAGAGAAAAAAAACTGTTTTAATAGGAAAAAAGAGCATAGGGGTACCTAGGCATCCCTAGTTATTTTAATATGGCACACAGTGAGTGCGCACACCATTCTCTCATGTCTGGGCTACTCAGGCTTATCGTGGCAATGTTGAATGCATGACAAATAAAACGTATATATACGTTTGGGGGACTAGCGGGTAAAAATGTATATATATACGTTTGGGACTGTTTTACGGGTTAATAAGTACAGGTAAGTTTTTATTCAGATTCAGTACACACAAAGATTTTAAAAATTATAGAATAACTTATGTGTAAATAAACCTAGGGTAGCTCAGTAGTGTCAATTAAATATTTATGCTAATTGTACAGTATTTTGTTTGATAAAATGTAATTCTTAAAGTAAATAAACTATTATGTTGGTGATTGTACAGCTCTGGCTATGGAAGTACTTAGCAGAGTGATTGTTAATGTATAGTGAAACTAACTTCCTTACTCTATGCTTTCTCTCGGTTGATAGCATCCTCAGCTCACACACTGAGGGACCGGGGATCGCTCCTCGGCACAGGTCAAACGTTGGGCATGTTTCCATACACCTGCTGACCCTGTTCACCTAGCAGTAAGTAGGTACCTGGGTGTTAGTTGACTGTTGTGGGTCGCATCCTGGGGAGAGCATTAAAGGACTCCAATGGAGTCCCTGATGACGCACAGATTTTATTGGGTTATCCTGTGTGGCTAGCTCTCCAGCTTAAAAACCCGAACAAAAATTTCATCTTATCTCTTATCGTATTGTAAATTTACCTTAAAGTGTAGCTAAAATGTCTAGGTGAATTCATAACAGCCTTTGAAATACAGTGTACCCTCGCCTAACGATATTAATCCTTTGTCAGGCAATGTCTGATATAATGGAATTTCACACTTAACTCCTTTAGAGTGGATAGAGTACCTCAATATAAGATGAATGAGGCCATATAAATGGAATTCTGATGGTTAGTTTCCGAGCAATTGCTAATCTGCGAAAGGCAGTTTAAAATCGCCCCTGCCTGAAATAGGGAGTATAAATTTCAATGTTGCAAACTTGCAATTGTTAATAAAACACCAATAACTATTTTTAAAATTTATTATACAAACATACAATATCAAAAACATCAATGGAACTTGTATCAAAACATTTTGTAAGTATTAGAAAAATATAAAAATGAAAGAAATAGCAACAAGAACACATTGCAAAGGGATAAAACTTTTAAGCCCCATATTCCTGAGATTCATGGGAAGAGCAATCATTGTATATTAAAATTTGTAGAATGGAAGTCTATGAAGCAAAGGGTTTTTTTGGAGGAACCCGGGGCCCATTGGGGTTTAAACTTAAAGAGAGATCGTCATAAGTTTTTCCTATCGGGATCCTCGATCGTAATGCCTTTTTTCTTGACTAATTTCTGTTTTTTTGGGCTGGCCTTTTTCCCCCTCATCATCATTGCACCTCTGCATCCAGTGGCAAGATTCACGCCGTTTATAAGCAATTCAGGGTCTCTCCTCGGGTTTTTCTGAGTCACTGTCATCAAAATGAGAATTTTTTGCCCTGGTATTGGAGGGCCCCCCATAAAAACAATTTTCATTGATGGGGAAGGACAATAAAAACGTTCTGTATACTCCAGATACTACCAAAAATTATATATGCAGTAAAATTTTTTTTTTTAAAAATTTATTTTACTGAAAGTGGACTATGGTCGTATCGGGCAGAGGCAGTCTGACTGCTTTTTTTTTGCACTTTTTTAAACTGCATGCTACACTCACATTATGCTTCAACAGACTTTAGATATATCAAAATATCCCTAAACTATTCTGTACACACTAAACAAAAAAAATCAGTATTACGACTTTGTGGGGGAAAAAATGGAGGGAAAAAAAAACCCACTCTGGGTGACGCCAAGCCAGAATGTTTACATTTTGTTTCTAACCAATGGGAAGCCGGAAAAAGCCATCACCACTTATCTGAAGGATCGGGGAAGGTTGTGATTGGTCGAATTAAAAAAGGGAATCCAGATGCGGGGTTTTGCGAGTGGATGACACGCGAAATGGTGCACTTTTTTTAAAGGCAGTAAAAACCGCCTCTCCCCGACAAGGGTTTAACCGTCCTGGAGCTATGTTAGCCAAAATTATGTTAGCAAATTTTAATTTTTCCCCCTTAAAAAATAATGGAAATAAAATTTAATCCGTAAACCCCCCAAAAGTATGAAAAATTTTTTACCACATAAAAATTACATTTTCATACACCAAAAAAAAAGACATGCACAATTACTACTGTCTAAATAAAAATAATGACACTTCCTTTATTAAAAGTTTGGGGACTTGGGGTGGGGGGGAGGGGAAATGGTGGAAGTTTTTGTTGTTTAAAAGGGGAACCCCTTCCATGTGGACTTGAGGTAGAAGTCCTTTTCTGGGGCTATTTCCCCTTTTTTTTAAACGCCACTGGGCCCGTTTTGAGAATCACGGACCTCTGTTGCACAACAGATCAGTCCATAGAGCTTGTACCGGGTTTCCCTTTTAAAGATTTGCCTAAAATGGGGCCACAATTTTGTCTTGTAATTTTCCCCAGACGGCTTGCAATAGCTGTGTTAGGGTGATTTTTCATTAAAGGTTTGCAGTTAAAACCCACTTTGCACAATTTTCCCTTAATTTTTTTTCAAATTCCATACTAATTCTACCCTATTTACCACGGGGTTTGGCACAGAAGCTTTCTTGGGATCCATGGTGATTTATTTTGCTTTCCCAAGCATTAAAAAACATGGGATTTTGTGAAGTGTCCCGAATGTATGCGTGATGCGACCGCACTGGCTGGCTTGTAAAACTGGCCCTCATGGGGGCGCGTGGACAGGGTTCCGGAGAATCACGTTGGGCGGTTTTTTTTCGTTGGGGCAGGGCAAAATTTTACGCTCAAACACTTTGTTGGGCGATTTAATGTTTGTGTGCGTTCTTTTAGGCGAGAGCCCACTGTAGTGTTTTAAAAGAGTTCGGCAAGTAACTCCTCAAGGAAGGTCCCTTGATTCAATTTGGGGGGTGGGGCCCCAAAAAGCGTGTCTCTATCCTTTCCCTTGGATTAAACCCTGATTACTTCCTTTTCCCCATGTGTGTAGACTCATAGGGCTTATTTTTTTTCTTGATTTAAAATATTGTCAACGTAATAACAGAATTTAGGTTCGAGTCTGCAGAAGTAGCATTTCTTTACTTAATTTTGTCTAATCATCCAAACCTAGCTTTAGTACTTTATCCATAAAAACAATTAAACCCTAAATAATTTAAATGAATGCCAAAATAAAAAATAGCCACAATGTCTGGTACACCGGTTTACATTTTTGTAAAGTTATCCCCCTCAAGAAAGGTCCCAGTGTGGGGTTTTTGCCCTGTCCTTCCTTATGAATTAAAACCTGATTCCCTTCCCATTCCAAGTGTGTGCCCCCTATGTTTTTAGTGCTTTCCTGATTTTAATATAAAAAATGTGAATACAGTATTTACCTAGATATATCTTTAGCAATTGTATGTTTTATTACCAAGAGGATGATTCTCTCTCCACCTACATCTGTAAAAATTTTTCCCAAACCAATCTTTATGAAAATAATTTTTGACTCATTCTGTGGTACGTAGGGCCACTTTTGGCGGGTTGGTTCCAGGCTGTCCCCGGGGGAAAAAGAGAATCGCTGGGGCAGAACGCCTTTTTTTTCCTTTATAAATGCATATAAATCCCGGGACAATAAGTTTACACTAAATTATATTATTTGTAATAAAAACTAGGCATTAAAAAACCCCAAAAGTAAATAATTCACAGAAATTAAATTATTATCTTAAGTATTTGAAATCTTAATGTAGGGAGAGGGTGATATACTTTTTTGTAGGAAGTCAGGTGCAGGTAGCCCAGGTGTGGGTGCCCTGGCCCCCTGTCTATATTAAATACAATTTTTAAAACATCCCAGAGAGGTAAAATACACATAAGTACATATTTTTTACCTTACAATGTGTGTTAGTCAAATATAGGAGAGAGGTGGTAGTATTTTTTTGTAGGAAGTCGTAAAGGTCCCGGGCGGTGTGCCCGCCGGGGCTACACCTACTGGCTACCACCCTGGGGCCCCAGACCCATATTTTAAATCGAATACCTTGTTCACAAATTTAATAATTTTAACAACTACCTTTAGATGCCATCAAAAACAAAAGTGAGAAGTAATGAATAATTATGCCAAAAATTGAACAAAAGAAAGAGGGGGGGAGTGGGGGGCCCAACGCAGATTCAACACGTTTTCTATGGCTGTGAGAGAAAACGTTGTTGCCCCTCCCCCCGGGCTACCACACGGGCCCAAGTATTTTTATAAAAAGACATATAAAATATGCAATAAATCCCAGACAAAAGTTTTCACTAACTTTATTAATTTAGAAATAGAAATAGGCATTAAAAAACAAATAAAAGGAAGTCACAGAGTACATTATTACTTCCCTTAAAATTTTAATACAGTGGACCCCCGGTTTTTCGTTTGGCATGGGTTTATTCGTAAATCCGGTATTCGATGCATTTTAACGCAGAAATTTCGCCTCGGTATTGATGGTTTGTACGAGGGCCACGTGGGGCCCTAAACTCCCCTGTGTGTAAATGTTTAAACCCAGCCAGTGTGCGGCATCTAAGGTTCATTGGGTTTTCCCTTATCATCACGTTTTTGGGCTTGTTTCTGCAAAATAAGTCACCGGGCCCCCAAAAAAGCTTCTAGTCCCAACCCCTGTGGAAAAAAAGTGTGAAAATTAGAGGAAATTAAGAAAGATTTTAAAGGGGGTTGGGGCAAACCCCTGGGAAGCCTATCGTTGTGGAATCCTTGTCCCTTCTTCAAAAATTAAGGGAAAATGTGTGCACAGGGGTTGACGAAAAATTTTTTGGGATAAAAAAATTTTTAACACGCCATTGCAAGCCGTGTGGTGACTTTACAATGACAATGTTGGGGCCCCTTTTAGAAAAAATCGTAAAGGAAGGGGAGGTCGGCTCTTGGCAGTTTGTTGGCGACAGAGGCCCAGTGATTCAAGTGGTCCCTTTGGGATTAAAAAAAGAAGGGAAATAAACCCCCGGGAAAAGGACTTGTACCTCAATTTAAAGGAAGGGGGTTCCCCCTTTTAAACACTAAACCCCTCCCCACTCTCCCCTCCTCCCTCCATCAAAACTCACTAGATCTTCATTAAAGGTAAGTGTAAAATTTTTATTGTTTTTTTTTTTGTTTTTGTTGTTATTGTAATTATTTATTGCATTGGGCTTAATATTTCTGTGGTAAAATTTTTTTTTTCATACTTTTTGGGGTTTTTGCAGGATTAATTTTTTCATTATTTTCAGGGGAAAAAATTGATTCCTTTTTCGTATTTTCGGTATTTGAGTGCTCAGGAACGGATTAAAAGAATACCGGGGGGGGCATGTTTTTTAATGTGTGAGGGTGGTGGGGGGGTGTTTATTGAATTTAAAAACAGAATGGCACCCATCATCCCCTAATTGGACTTAAAACAAAAGGCTTACACTTCTCTTTTTATCACAGCTAACCTTAGATGCCATCGTCAATGAGAGCCAGTAGTTAAAGAAAGAGCAAACGAGAGGGGAGGGGGAATGAGATACAGGTTGAGACAAAGTAAGAACACAAACTGAAAAAAAGGGAGTGGGCCCTCACTTGGTTTTGGGAAATAAAATTGTTTATTGTGTTAATTTTAGTTCAGTCACGTACGTTTGTAAGAGTTGTAAAAATTTACCTAAATTTTTTTATATAATAATTACTTTCCCAAAACAAATTCTCTTTCTTTTTACAAGTTAGTACAGAATAAAAAAAACAGCAAAACACCATTTTAGGAAGTGAATGATGATGATGATGATGATGATGATGATGATGATGATGAGTGATGGATGTGATGATGAATGTGATGAAGATGTTGTTGGATGATGATGATTTTATGATGAGATTGTTGATGATGATAGATGATGAGATGATGTTTATGATGTAAAGATTTTATGATTTATGTTGATGATGATGATGATGATGATGAATGATGATGATGATGATGATGATGATTTAAAAAGAATTAAAAAAGGAGTATGAATTGTTAGTATTTAAAAAACCCAAAAAAAGGGGATAATTTTTTTCTACAAAAAAAATTTTTTTTTTCCCCGTTTGATAGAGAAAAAAGTAATTCTTCTGGCTCTACCTACACAGCTGCTTTGAAAAAAAATTATTTTACATAAAATTTTTTTAGTTGTACATGTTTATATGCTAGTAACGGGTTTCATATATTAATTTTTGAGAAAAATATCATAGATGGATTAATGAAAAAAGCCTATATTAAAGTAAAATAAAACTTTAGTGTGCGCAAAAGGGGATTATTATTACGTGTATTGCGTCAGAGTTTGGAGAGACTTAGCGATTTTTTGTGTACCTGCACACCAACGTAAGTTATTTGGTACAGGTACACATAAATATAATTATCAGGTACTATAAAATCGCGTAACTTTAACCCTTTGAGGGTCACAAAGGGGCCCCCTTTAGAGACTTGTTCTCAGGGTCGCAAAATTTAAAAAAAAAAAAATTTTTTTTCTTTTGAAAAGATAGAGAATCTTTTCCCGATCATAATGACCCAAAAGTATGAAAATTTGTGGAAAACTTCGGAAAATTTGCACTCACGAAGTTAGCGGTCTCAAAGTGTTTTTTGCTGGTTTTTTCCCACTTTGAGCCCCTTTTTGGCCCCTTCCGTTCTAGGCGCAAAAATCATAAAAATATTTTTCTAGAATCCCTTTTTTTTTATCGAATGAGTACAAAAAACCCCTCATTTATGATTTCAAAAATATCCATTAAAATGGTCATAAATTTTAAAATTTTGCCAATTTCACACAAATTTTAAAATGCCCAAAATTTTCCAAAAAAGGGCCAGAATAAACAAAAAAAGGACATTCCTGGCACTAAAAAAAAAATTTTCCTCTGTTCATTAGTCACTCCCCCGGCCCTCTTAATTTCTTTTGTTTTTCCCCTTTTTTTTTTATTTCACAAAAAAAATAAAATTTTTGTTTGAGATACTGCTTAGTGTGAAATGGTTTTAAATAATATTTACGCACTTGTGAAAGAATATTTGACTCACCCGTTGACGTGTATTGGCCCCTGGGCATGATTTGTTTACTTTTGAAATTTGGTAAAAAACGAACATTTCTGTACTTTGAGCTCACATTCTAGGTACTTTTCATTTTAAAAACCCGTCAAAAATCATTAATTTCTGTAATATGTCTTCCATTTTATACAATGAGACCAGGAAAAAAATAGAATACAACAAAAAAATACCATAGAAAATACAGTGAAATACTGTGAAACCAAAAAAAGGTCAAAAATTTTTTTTTTTTTCGTTAGCACTGTGTGTGCAGGTTTTTTTTTTTATATGAGCACAGACCAATGACCCTTTTTCATATATAGGCCCACCCGCTTTCTCTTGTAGATTTGGGGCGCTGAAATTTTTGTGCCTAGTAGTCAAAAACCCTGGCGCGGTAAGCCGTACTAGTATGGCCGAAACCCCGAAAAGGGTTTAAAACATTTTAAATTTTTGGGAAAATTTCCCGACAAATAATGTGGGACGGAGATGTAAAAAAAATCGGGTGGGGGGCTGTATTTGAAAAACCATTGCCGTATAGCAAATTTTGGTCTAAAATTTTACATCGCCGTATTAGGGAATGTGTAAGGGGAAACGCTATAAAAATGGGGCCCCCTGATGAGAAATCAGCAGCTGCTGCTATTTTTCGGTACAGAGGAACTGCACTGTTTAGCTTAACCCAACTAACTGATTAATTACTGTAAAAAGTTTAACCTTACCCCTGCCCGGCATTTTAGGGGTCTAAAAAGTTGAAAATGATCTTTCTGTTAACCACGGGGAAAAAACCCCCAAAAAAAAAATCCCAAATCCCTCCAACATAAGAAAATTTTTGGCGTTGGAGCTGTACGTTAGTTTTCTACAAGCTGAAAAAGGGCCTATTAAGGGATTGGATTGCATGCCCATAAACCCCGACATACCTAACTTAAACTACAGTTGCACGTGATATTTAATAAACAACAAATCATCTCTGTTATTACTGTTCCATAAACCTGTGGACACTTCTACAAATGTGAACGTCCTTGTTAGTCCCTCATGTATGTTCAAAGCTTTAAAGGGTTTTCACTAAAGTGCTCTGCATGGCTTCTATGCAAGTTTAGTTGTACTGCAGAGTGCTGTTTCATTTAACCCCTTTTAGGGTTTCGGCCGTACTGTGGCTTACGACCCCCGGGTTTTTGACGTATAGTACGCCTAAATTTAGTGCCCTCAAATCTGTGGGAGAAAGTGGAGGCCCACATATGAAAGAATGGGGTTATGTGGTCAGGTGCGGTATAAAAAAAATCCTGAGCAAAGTGTAATGGAAAAAAAAAAAAGACCGTTTTTTTTGGAAAAAAACAGCACTTTGCACTGTTTTTTTGTATGGTATTTTTGTTGTATTCTAGTTTTCTTGGTCTCTTTTTTAGAATGGAAGACATATTACGAAATTTAGATGATTTTGATGGTTTTTCAATGAAAAGTGCTTGAAATTTAGCTCGTGTAGCAGAAATGTTCGATTTTTTTCCAAAAATTCAAAAGTAAACAAAACATGCCAAACGCCAATACACGTCATCTGGTGAGTCTAATATTCTTTTGCAAGTGCGCCAATATTATTTATACCATTTTTTACACTAATGCAGTAGTCTGCATAACGGTAAATCTTCTATTTTTTGTGAGAATAAAAATTCAAAGTGGAAAGCAAAAGAATGTAAGAGGGGCCTTGAGACATGACTAATGAACAGAGGAAATGTCATTTTAGTGCCAGGAATGTCTGTCTTGTTTATTCTGGACCCTATTCGGAAATTGGCATCTTTTGAAATTTGCGTGAAATTGGCAAAATTGCTAAATTCTGACCACTGTACTGGATAGTTGAAATTGGTAAATGGGTGGTTTCTTGTACTCATTCGATAGAAAAAATGGAGTTCTAGCGAAATATTCATACTTTTTGTCGACTAGTACAGTGGAATTGGCCGAAAATGGGGCTCAAAGTGGGCAAAATTGCCGATATGTAAACATCGCTGAGACCGCTAACTTCACGAGAGCATAATTCCGTAAGTTTTCCATCAAATTTCATAATTTTGGTGTCATTATGATCGGGAAAAGATAATCTTTTCATAAGAGGGTCGACAGGCTAGAGGGCCTGTCAACCCTCAAAGGGTTAAATAATCGTGGGGGCATACATGTCATATTAGTCACGTGAGATTGTACCATCATGTTGGTATACGTATGTCTACTCTTAACCCCTTCAGGGTCCAAGGCCAAAATCTGAAGTGGTGCTCCAGTGTCCAAGAAATTTTGAAAAAAAAAAAAAATTATTTTTTCTTACAGAATTAAAGAGCATATTTTTGTGAAGGTAATAAGACAAAAAAAAAAATTCTGATCAGTACTTACGAGATTACAGTGCCAAGATGTCAAAAATGATGTGGGTGGCGGCAACATCGACGAATTCCACATACGCGCATTACATTATTTTGCGGTTTTTTGTTGTTTTTCTTTTCTTTTCCAATTTTTTTCTATTCCTACTAACATTTGGGGCCTGAGAGACCAATACTGTATATAATGTATATATATAAAACTCAATGTATTGAAACACAATAACCGCACTAAAGTTATTATCATATTATTGTTTACCACTGTTATTATTATTTTATTATCATACTGGCCGATTCCCACCAAGGCAGGGTGGCCAAAAAAAGAAAAACTTTCACCATCATTCACTCCATCACTGTCTTGCCAGAAGGGTGCTTTACACTACAGTTTTTAAACTGAAAAACATTAACCCCCCTCCTTCAGAGTGCAGGCACTGTACTTCCCATCTCAAGGACTCAAGTCCGGCCTGCCGGTTTCCCTGAATCCCTTCATAAATGTTATTTGCTCACACTCCAACGCACGTCAAGTATTAAAAAAAAATTTGTCTCCATCACTCCTATCAAACACACTCACGCATGCCTTTGCTGGAAGCCCAAGCCCTCGCACACAAAACCTCCTTTACCCCCTCCCTCCAACCCTTCCTAGGCGCCCCCCTACCCGCCTTCCTTCCACTACAGACTGATACACTTTAAAGTCATTTTGTTTCGCTCCATTCTCTCTACTGTCCGAACCACCTCAACAACCATCTCAGCCCTCTGGACAACGTTTTGGTAATCCCGCACCTCCCCCTAACTTCCAAACTACGAATTTCTGCATTATATTCACACCACACATTGCCCTCAGACATGACATCTCCCCTGCCTCCAGCCTTCTCCTCGCTGCAACATTCATCACCCACGCTTCACACCCATATAAAAGCGTTGGTAAACAGTACTCTCATACTTTCCCCTCTTTGCCTCCAAGGAAAAGTTTTTTTGTTCCACAGATCCTAAGTGCACCACTCACTCTTTTTCCCCCATCAATTCTATGATTCACCTCATCTTTCATAGACCATCCGGTGGGCCCGTCCACTCCCATATATCTGAATACGTTCACCTCCTCCATACTCTCTCCCTCCAATCTGATATTCAATCTTTCATCACCTAATCTTTTTGTTATCTCATAACCTTACTCTTTCCTGTATTCACCTTTAATTTTCTTCTTTTGCACACCCTACCAAATTCATCCACCAATCTCTGCACTTCTCTTCGAATCTCCCAGAGCACAGTGTCATCAGCAAAGAGCAGCTGTGACAACTCCCCCTTTGTGTGTGATTCTTTATCTTTTAACTCACGCCTCTTGCCAAGGGCCCTCAATTTTACTTCTCTTACACCCATCTATAATTATATTAAACAACCACGGGGACATCACACAACCCTGTCTAAGGCCTACTTTTACTGGGAAAAAATTTCCCTCTTTCTTACATACTTAACTTGGCCTCACTATCCTCGTTAAAAACTCTTCTCTGCTTTCGTAACCTACTCCTACACCATACACTTGCAACATCTGCCACATTGCCCCCATATCCACCCTGTCATACCCCTTTTCCAAATCCATAAATGCCACAAAGACCTCTTAGCCTTTCAAAATTATGTTCACTTCATGTTTCACTGTAAACACCTGGTCCACACCCCCTCCTTTCCTAAACCCTCCTTGTTCATCTGCTATTTTTTTCCGTCTTACTCTTAATTCTTTCAATTATAACTCTTACCATACACTTTACCAGGTATACTCAACAGACTTACCCCCCTATTAATTTTGCACTCTCTTTTTTCCCTTTGCCTTTATACAAGGAACTATGCATGCTCTTGCCAAATCCCTAGGTACCTTACCCTCTTCCATACATTTATTAAATAATTGCACAACCATCCAAAACTATATCCCCCCCTTTCTTTTTAACATTTCTATCTTTACCCCATCAATCCGGCCCTGCCTTACCCCTTTCATTTTACCTACTGCCTCACGAACTTCCCCACACTCAAAATGGCTCTTCCCACCCCTACAAGATGTTATTCCTCCTTGCCCTATACACGAAATCCACGTTTCCCCTATCTTCATCAACATTCAACAATTCCTCAAAAATATTCCCTCCATCTTCCCAATACCTCTAACTCTCCATTTAATAACTCTCCTCCCCTATTTTTAATGACAAAATCCATTTGTTCTCTAGGCTTTCTTAACTTGTTTAATCTCACTCCAAAACTTTTTCTTATTTTCAACAAATTTGTTGATAATCTCTCACCCACTCTTCTTTTGCTCTCTTTTTACATTGCTTCACCATTTTCTTAACCTCTCTCTTTTTCTCCATATACTTTCTCTCTTGCATCACTTCTACTTTTTAAAAAAATTCTCATTTTGCTAACTTTTTCTCCCTTACTACTCTCTTTACATCATCATTCCCCAATCGCTCCTCTTCCCCCTGCACCCCCTTTCCTGTAACACAAACTTCTGCTGAACACTCTAACACTACTTTTTAAACCCACCCCTACCTCTTCGACCCATTGCCTATGCTCTCATTAGCCCATCTATCTCCAATAGCTGTTTAAATCTTACCATAACTGCCTCTCTTTTAGTTTATAAACCTTTACCTCTCTCTTCCCTGATGCTTCTATTCTCCTTGTATCCCATCTACCTTTTACTCTCAGTGTAGCTACAACTAGAAAGTGATTGATATATCTGTGGCCCATCTTAAAAAACATGTACATCCTGAAGTCTACTCAACGTCTTTTATTACCAATACATAATCCAACAAAAATACTGTCATTTCGCCCTACATATTTTCTTGTATACTTATTTTCCTCTTTTTCTTAAAAAAATTTTATTACCTATAACTAAACCCCCTTTTTATACAAAGTTCAATCAAAGGGCTCCATTTATATTTACACCTGGCACCCAACTTACCTACCACACCCTCTCTAAAAGTTTCTCCTACTTTAGCTTCAGGTCCCCTTTCCACAATTACTCTCTCACTTGGTTCAAAGACTCCTATACTTCACTTAACATCTCCAAAATCTCTCTCTCTCCTCTGCATTCCTCTCTTTCCCGGTGCATACACGCTTTTTATGACCCACTTCTCGCATCCCAACCCTTTTCTTTAATCCACATAATTCTTGAATTTACACATTCATATTCTCTTTTCTCCCTTTCCCTAATTGATCATTTAACATTACTGCTACCCCTTCCTTTTTCTAACTCTCTCAGATACTCCAGATTTAATCCCATTTATTTTCCCCCCACTGAAACTCTCCTACCCCTTCAGCTTTGTTTCGCTTAGGCCAGGACATCCAACTTCTTTTCCCTTCATAACATCAGCAATCATCTGTTTCTTGTCATCCGCACTACATCCACGCACATTTAGCATCCCAGTTTTATAAAGTTTTTTTTTCTTCTCTTTTTTAGTAAATGTCTACAGGAGAAGGGGTTACTAGCCATTGCTCCCCGGGATTTTGTCGCCTCATTTCGACACGTATGGCTTACGGAGGGAAAAATTCTTTTCCACTTCCCCATGGACAATAGAAAAAATAAAGAAGAACAAGAGTATTTAGAAAAAGGAGAAAAAACCTGATGTATGTAATTTTTAATATATGCAGGGGTGTCTGTGAAGTGTGCCCAAAGTGTAGTAGGAGTTGAAAGATTCCCTGTTATCTGCGGTTTATGAGACAGAAAAAAAAATCAAATCTTGTATAATACTAATGTTTATAATATTTACTATTTAAATCACGGACAGGTTTTAAACTGGGAGCTTTGTAAAACCCTCCTTGAAAAACAAGGCACCATGCAAGAGGACCTTATTCCCACACAAAAACCCGAGGTTTTTGGTTTTTTTGCCGTCTTTTGTTTGTGCACAGACGATGCATCTCTTCGAGCAAATTTCTTCTGAGTTGAAGGAAGTTGTATTATGAAATGATCACCTTCCTCCTAAAAACGCTTGGGTATTCCTGAGGAATTCGGGACCGTTTGTATGCAGGTGCTTACCTGGTACTTCATTATGAGTTGTTGACAACAGAAAAACAAAAATTCACATACGGTGGTCTGTTGCCAGTTTTTTTTTGGTACATATTATATGCATTGAGCATTGAAATGCCCTGAGGAGGAAAAAAGTTTCATGTCATTTGTACTCTACGAACACAGTCAAAAAAAACCAATCTGCTGTCCATTTGTCAACCAGGCATGTTTTGTGTTAATAAAATCCTTCCGGGTTTTTCGAATACGTTCATTAGTCATGAAAACTTTGCCACTGTTTCATTTAAATTGGGTTTGGTTGTAAAAATGTGACATCCGTTTGTCATGCCACCGTAATGCCATGATGTCATTGGCAGTAAAACCTGCATGCATCACCCGGACCTGCTTTGGGCCTGGGCATATTTTTCGTTAGAACGCACTGTCCCCACACACATTGTCTTGTTCACTCGCATAAAACCCTGAAAATGGGTTGTGTCAGTTTCGGTATCTAATGTTCCCCCCTTAAAACCCAAGATAAGGTCCCATATGTTTCTCACATGTCACCTGAGATCCCCCTAACATCGGGTATCTTTCAATTTTTTTCTACCCGTGTATAAAACAATATCCAAAAACCAGGTCACTGCACAATCCAGAGTACAAAAAAGTTTTTGCCAAAGCGTTTCCTTGTCGGTATATACTGCTTGAATGACAGTTTTCCCTTTTAAAAACAAAAAAAAAAGACTCGTCAATTACAAGATTCCTTGAATGGAAAAAATTTAATGCTGAACTTTTGTTTGAGTACATAAAAACATTTCAATCTTGTATAACTGTCACTTCTGTCGCCTGGTTTTGTCGAGAGTGCAAAATCGTAAGAGTAAAAATAAAATGTTCACTGGTTTATTTCACTGAAGACCGGGGGGGAAATTACCCCACTGTGGACCAGTATGCTTTTTTTTTATGCTTTGACGTGAGGGTAAGCATTATTGTTGCAAAAAGCAAATAATTTCTGCAAAAAAGTGTCTCTTTCCCCTGTGTAGTCTTGCTGGGTGATAAGATGTATTTGCCATGTGTACTCAAAATATTTTTACTTTCCCTGACAATAATTTCCACAATGGCTGGCAAAGAATAATTTAAAAATTCCCGTTCTTTGGCCTGGTTCCAAGGGGAAAGTAGGTGAAATTTCCCCTTTGAGAGTCATTCAAGTGGTGAGGTTGGGAAAAAATTGGGTTTTGGCCAATCCCACTACGGTTTGCTGGTAGATACTGGAATCATAGGCTGGTTGTGGGGTGGTTGTGGTTGTGGTGGGTGGTGGTGGCGCTCGCTTTTTCCTTGAATGAGAGTCAGCGGTGGGGGCCCCGGTGGGGGTGGTGGTCACGCATGGCGTTGCCCCTTCCATCACCCCTAACACCCCGATGCCTGTGGTCTTTCCCTGCCAATGTAGCCCCAAACTTCCCATATCACTATAAAATTGGTGTTGGGCCCCGGGATGTACTCCGGTGTATCCCGGGGTGTACTCCCTCCCCCGGGGACGCATAGGGTACACTACCCCAGCGCATGCAGGGCGAAATTTCCGACGCTTCAGGGAAAATTTATTCCTATTCTATGAATGATGTCGAGGCATAAAATCACAGTCCACGTCACTTCATATCATTTCTGAAGTCAGAGGCCTGGCCACGCGAAAATATTTGTTTTTTTGCGATGAGGAAAAAAAACCCCACCCTGAGTAGAGTGCCCCCACCCGAGGAAAAAGGTTGAGGGTCGTCAGGGTTTTCTGCATATTATCGATATCCTGGTCATTTTTTCGGTCACTAACTGATCAAAAACCGTAGAATTCGTCTTCATTTCACTTCCATCGTGTCGAACTATCAGATAGGAAAAGGAGAATCCCAAAATTTTTCCGGGGAGTGAGAGTGACTTCGCGAGGGGATGGTGAACAAGGGTAACTGAGCCCGGGTTCCACAATGCTATGCGGGTGCCCAGATTTTTTGTTTTTGGGCACCCACCCGCAGACCCTTTCTCTCACATGTAGGCCATGAGGTTTTCTGTAAAAATTTTACGGCGCTGAATTTTGGCGTGTCTACGGTTTGGGCATCAACGTTAAACCGTAGATCTACGGGTGGACCCTGAAAGGGTTAATCTGCGGGCCTGGTGTGTGTGCGTTTTGGAAGAAAAGGTGTAGAAAATGGTAGGAAATTCTCTCCAGACTTGGTTCCCCTTTTTTCATGGTAAAGAAGGGAAACCGTTTGGTGATATAGCATTGGCTACAGGAATTACTTTGTTAAATTTCCCAAGGCACACTTTGGGACACACTTTCTTTTGGTACAAAATATGCAGGAATCTATAGTATTAGGTTTTACTTTTTAATTTATGAACCTTTAATGTACAGTAACTTTTATGTACCTTGAACTTGTATCGTTATTCTCAAAATATCAGGCTACAACTGCCAGGCGGTGATGTTTGAGGACTTAAACTTTGAAAAAAAAGTGTGAGTGTACACTAAGGGCCCCACATATGTGGCAGTTAGGCTCCAGCTATTGCTGGAAGCAGAAACCGCCGGAAGCAGAACGCCATTTTTTTTCCATTAATAAATGCATATAAATCTAGACAAATGTACTCAAACTTATATAATTTATTAAACGACCAAGGCATTAAAAAACACAACAAAAAGTAAAATGCATACACAGTACATTCCATTACATACATTAAAATATTTGCAGTCTTAAAGTAACGGTGAGAGGTGAGGTAGTACATATTTGTAGAGGTCAGGTTAGGTATCCCTGGCTCATCACTTTCTCATACTTAAAACGGAATAAAAATTTAAAGCAGCCCAGAGAGGTAAAATACACATACAGTAACACATCTATAATTTACCTTAAAATATGGTGTAGTCTAATGTAGGATGAAGGCATTTAGCATTAAGGTTGTAGGAAGTCATGTGTAGGAAGCCAGTAGATGTAGGTAGCCTGAGCTACATAGCATAAATATATAATGCTGCAATAGCATATATTACCATCGACATAACCTTTTTCACTGAATTTAATTACGTTTCTTTTCTTTCTAACAACACCTTTAACGTCATCATTAACGAAGAGGGAGAAGGTACTGAATAATTCATGCCCGAGAATTGTAAACAAAAGCAGAGTGGTAGGAGTGACTTGGCAAATGCAATTCATACACGTTTTTTTTTTGGTGGACCAGAGAACAAATGTATTAATTTTTCCCTCCACCAGCTATAAACATAGCAAGTTATATGCTATGTAATTTTTCTTACATAATTTGTTGAAGAAAATTTCATAGAGATTAATGAAAAATGTCTATATTAAACGTAAAATAAGACATTTAATTTGCCCCAAGAGTGATTATTTATAGTATTACGTAATGTTTCCTCTCCACGCCCGGCAACCACATCCTCCATACAAATAAACAAGCACATGTATTATATGCTATGTTTATATAACTTGAGTCATATAAATTATGAAGAAAAATATCATGTATAATGAAATGTCTATATAACCTAAAAAATATAAGGACATTTAATGTGCCCAAGAGTGATATATAATACATCCTCTCCTCACTTAGCAACATATTTGTTTACCGATGCCTTGGACTTACGATGGGCTCTCAAATCAGTATTCATACTTAAAACTTAGAGCTGGATTTCTTCTATTCTGTTTATTTTCAATAATACAGTACACTATTTTAATAAAATTTAAAAATGCAGTGGACCCTCAACCAACGGCTTTAATCCGTTCTAGATAGTTAGCCTTTAGTCGTATTAGCCATTAGTCGAATTAATTTTCCCCATAAGAAATAATGGAAATCCAATTAATCCGTTCCAGAGAGCCAAAAGTATTAAAAAAATAATTTTTTTCTTTGTGAAATATACATTTCCCTACACAGAAAACAATGAGACATGCCCAATACATACATAAATAAATACTAAAATGACACTTACCTTTATTGAAGAGTATTGTTGAGTGATGAGACACTGTTTCTCTTGAACACACTGGGATTTTCACAGTGATACATAAGTAACGGCTTCACTTTGCAATCCCTACTAGCATTACAACAAAACTTGAGAGTTAGCCTGTCTTTCATAGGCTTGTGTCCTGAGAGTGCCTCCTCCTGAGTAATGAGTAATGTAGGTCCTGTTTGGCATTTTCTTCCAGAACATGCCTGTTTCGTCACAATTAAACACTTGTTGGGGTTGGAATTTTTCAGCTTTGCCATGTCTTATCACATTGTATGCCACTATGATTCTTAAATCTCTCAAACCAACCTTTGCTGACCTTAAATTCACTAATATGAGCACTAGTTCCAGGAATTTTTTCTGTTCACCTGGGTGTTAGTTGACTGGTGTGGGTTGCATCCTGGGGGACAAGATTAAAGAGCCCAATAGAAATAAGTTAGACAGTCCTTGATGACGCATTGACTTTCTTGGGTTATAATGGGTGGCTAACCCTCTGGGGTTAATTGTTTCTTGGTATTCTCAATCAGCCACACCAACAACAGTTTCTCCACATCTTCAAGTAGTACAGCTGACCGTGGTGCAGCAACAGCTGAAGGTGGTGCAGCAACAGCTGATGGTGGTGCAGCAGCAGCTGATCGTGGTACGATAATATTTCGATAGTATTTCTCACCCTTTTTACCACAGAGTTAGCACTAGAAGCTTTCTTGGGGCCCATGGTGGCTTATTTAGCAGTTACAAGCACAAATAACACTGGAATAATACAAAATATATCGCAGGTACCTGTGGAATCAACCGAAACAGCTTGTAGACATTGGCACACTGAGTCTTGGAGTAGCTGCGCCCGCTCAGGCCACGCTCTGGTCGCATGGACTTGTTCAGGACGAAAGCCATTAGAGGAGTTTTTTGCCGTTGGTAGAGCCAATATTTTTACGCCAAAGAGCGCCGTTAGATGAATTTGGCGTTAGTCAATGCCGCCGTTGGTCAGGGGTCCACTGTATACCAGAAATGTTATAAATGGTGCAAAAGTGACATTAAAACAATATCAGCGATGATTGACACAAACTCACTACCATTATAGTATGCTCCTCACTTAGCGACGAATTCATTTAACAATGTGGTCTCAGGAATGGAACTCCGTCGTTAAGTGAGGAGAGTGCTGTTACGTAATATTTCCTCTCTGCCCGGTAACCAGACCTCCATAGCATATAAACAGTGTGTTTACATGCTATGTAACGTATTTCTTATATAATTTTGAAGGACATATCATAGATGGATTAATGAAAATGTCTATATTGATGTAAAATAAGCCATTTAATGTGCCCAAGAGTGATTATTATTAGTGTTACGTAATGTTTTCCCTCCACCTGGCAACCACACCTCCATGTTTCTTATATAATTTTGAAGAAAATATCATAGATGGATTAATGAAAATGTCTATATTGATGCAAAATTAGACATTTAGTGTGCCCAAGAGTGATTATTATTACATAATAGAGAGATGTGCTGATGGAGAATGTAAACAAACTGGGTGGCGCGCGCTGTATTTGAAAGACTGCTTGCCGTATAGGAAGTTTTGGTCATACATAGAACACTCAACTCTGATATTAACCCTCCCCTCAAACATCTCCTTGCCAACCTCAACAGAACACATGACCATAACACAAGGCACAGATCACTCTTTGATATTCCTCGTGTCCATCTCACGCTATGCAAAAACTCAATGCACATAAAAGGCCCTAAAATCTGGAATTCATTACCTGTAAATATAAAAGAAACACTACCTGTTTATAAATTCAAGTCTCTTCTCAAAGATCACTTACTCACCCAAAACCAAATAAATACTGAATAACTGAACCTTTTAAATTGTATATCTTAAATGTTTCTCACAATTATATCACATAAATGTTAAACCTAAAACCCAATTAACTTTATTTTTTTTTAAATACACTACCTAACAGAATACTCCATTCTACTGAATTTATAACAATGCATGCAACCATATGACCTGACTTTGTAATACTCACTTGTGCTTTATAGTAATCAGTTTACATTAATGTTTTTCACTGATTTCATCATTGCTTAGTTAATCTTAAGTTAATTTTAAGCCAGCCCGTAATGCTATGCATAGTATAAGTGGCTTTGGCATGCTGCTCTTATCTGTATTTTTTTTGTACCTCTGTAAGTGTGCTCAAATTATAAATAAATAAATAAATAAATAAATATGTAATTTGAGATTGCCATATTAGCAGAATGCCGTTAGACGAAATGCCGAAAAGCGGGTCCCTGCTGTAAATGAAAGCAAATCTTTTGAGTGACATATATACAACCAGGGCCCCACTTTACAACACCTTGCTTTACAGTGTTTCACTAATACAGGGGTTTTCAATTACATTGGTACCCCGGTTTTCGTCCAGTCCGGTTATCGAACAATTCCGTTTTTGACTACTTTTTTCGGCAAAATTTTCCCCGTTTTCCTATATCCGCTCGGAAATTGTCCATACCAGACGTATCCACCTGCCCGCGGGATGTGGCTGCTCATATGTTAGTGACTTAGTCTGCCTTTGTTACTCGTTTGGTGAGCATTACTCCACATGTTCATCCGAAACATTTTATAATATGTAATCCATTGTTTTTTGTGCTTGCAACTGCTAAATAAGCCACCATGGGACCACAGGGTCCAGTGACTCAAGCTGGTCCTAGTGCCAGTAAAAGACAAAGAAGGGAAGTAACCCCAGATAGGGCTTTGATACCTGAAGTCCTTATGGAGGGGGATTTCCCTTCCAAACAATAACCTCTCCTCCCTCTCCCCTCCTCCCTGTCTTCCATATGCCAACAAGAGTCTTCAATAAAGGTAAAAGTGATGTTAAATGCTCATTTATCCATTTCATTGTTTTCTGCATGTACAACTATAGTTATTCTCTATAAAATGTATTTTTTGTTAATATTTTTGGTGTATGGAACGGATCAATTGGATTTACATTATTTCTTATGGGAAATATTACTTCAGTTTTTGTACAAATCAGTTTTCAGCCGACCTTCTGGAATGGATTGAAGACGAAAACTGGGATTCTACTGAATACCCATTCTTCATTTATTCAGACTTCCTATACAATATATACACCACTTGCTACAGGTCAGCCATCACTAATCTGGCATCATTGGGACCTGTAGTGTGCCAGATTACAGAATGGTTAGGTTAAAATACACTTAATTAACCTTTTCAATAGAGAGACTGCTACATCTTCCTCATTTTCATCACTGCTTTCTCCTCCACTGGCTTGCTGCTGTGGATTTACAACCATCTGCACAATTTCTGAGTCAGTATAATGATGAAATTTGAGTCAGTATAATGATGAAATTTGAAATTATGCTAGCTGAAATTAGTGCTGGATTACTAATGGAACCAGATAACTGATTGCCGGATTAGTGATGGCCGACCTGTATCAGCTAACGATGAAAGGTAAGTAAGGTAAGTAATGCGTGTACTGTATGTGCATTTTTTAGCCCTGGCTATATTGCTCACTTAATACAGCCTTTCTTCACATAACGATGGAGTTCCATTCCGAAGACCACATCGGTAAAGGAATTCATCGCTAAGCAAGGAGCATACCATAATGGCAGTGGGTTTGTGTCAGCCATGTTGGATATTGTTTTAATGTCACTTTTGCGCCATTTATAAAATTTTTAGTATATTACTAAATGTTTATACAGTAGTGTACTATACAGTACGGCCCCACTTATATACAGTAGGGCCCCACTTATACGGCAGGTTAGGTTCCAGGCTACCGCCGTAAAGCAGAAACCGCCGTAAAGTGGAACACCCTTTTTTTCCACTTATAAATGCATAAAAACACTAGATAACAAGTTTACACTAACATATATTAAGTTAGCAATAGAACCAGGCATCAAAAAACAATAAAAAAGTACAATACAAACATAGTGCACTCATTACTTACTTTAAAATATTTAGTCTTAATCTAGGGTGAGACAAGTAGTATTTATTGTAAGAAATCAACTGTGGTATGTATGGTAGTCAGCCAAGCTACCTTACCAGGCCACCCCACCCACACATACTATTCTATGATATTTAAGCATCCCAGAGCGATAAAATGTATATACAGTTCACTCATTACTTACCTTAAAATATTTGTAGTCTTAACCCTTTGAGGGTCCGTCCCGTAGATCTACGGCTTTACGTTCAGGGTCCAAACCGTAGATCTACGTCATGAGCTCAGCTCTCTCTGATAAACTGTGAGTGGTACATTTGGGCCTAGATATGAGAAAATACATCTATGTGGTATGTGTGCACCACATAAAACAGATCCTGCAGCACGTTGTGTATAATGAGAGAAAAAAACTGAAATCATGATTTTTCGATTAAAACAGCGACTTTGCAGTGTTTTTTCATATGTTTTTTATAGTTCTATTTGCGATTTCTTGGTCTCATTTGATAGAATGGAAGAAATATTACAGAAATAGAGATGATTTTGATTGGGTTTTTTGCATGGAAATGGCTTGAAAAATGAGCTCAAAGTAGCAGAAATGTTAAATTTTTGCCGATTTTTCAAGAGTAAACAAACGACTCACACGTCTAATACACGCAGTGGTGGGGTCTCATGCATTTCACAAATAGGGTGATGATTTATTTTACAATTATTACCCTATTGCATTAACTGTAAATCTTCTATTTTTTGGTGTGAATAAAAATTCATTATGTGAATAAAAAATCAAAATGGAATTTATTTGTAAAGCCTCAAAACGTAACTAATGAACAGAGGAAATGTTAGTTTAGTTCCAGGAATACCTACATTGTTTATTCTGGACCCTATTTTGAAATTGGAATATTTTGAACTTTGTGTTAAATTGGCCAAATTAACAATTTCCGATCACTTTAATTTGTAGTTGAAACAGTTGACTTGGCGATTTCTTGTGCTCAATCGATAGAATAGAAGGAATACTAGTGAAATAGCTAAGAATTTGGTTGACTGGAATAATGTAATTGGCCTAAAATGGGAGTCAAAGTCGGCAAAATCGCCAATTCGTGAATATCGCTGACACATCAAAATTCGCGAGAGCATAATTTCGTCAATTTTCCATCAAATTTCGTACTTTTTGTTTTATTACCTTCACAAAAAGATTCTCTACCATTTCATAAGAAAAAATAACAAATTTTTTTTTTTTAAATTCTTGGACACTGGGGCACCACTTCAGATTTGGGCCTTGGACCCTGAAGGGGTTAATGTAGGGTCAGGAGTAAGTAAATGAGATAAAACGAATAAATGAGAGAGAGAAAGAATGAGTGCATGAGAGGGGACAGGTGCAGAGTTATGTAAACAAACCAGGCGAAGGTAAGTTTTGTAAACAAAGTGTACACGTCTGGTTTGTGTACAAGTTACATTGTGTACAGGTTGTCTCTACATTGATACAGTAGAATAAATAAAGAAGAACACTCCCATTCTCATGTAACATCATTTTGAGAAGAAATGATGTTGTGAGTGAAGGCAATGGAAATAAGTCACTCTGACTTTTTTGGGTTATCCTAGGCTCTCTGCACATATGTTGTTATGTATGATAATCTATGTAACTGTATTTGTGTATACCTGAATAAACTTACTTACATACATACAAAAGGAATAATTTTCTACAGTTATCCCCAGTAACACATTTTGTGGAAAATATTTTAATTTTCCGAAACTATAGTGCCTAATAGGTGTTTAATGTGTCTATATGGGTCAAAAATGTATTTGAAAATAGAGTAGAACCAAGAGTTCCCTTTGCGCATGCGCGGATGTGCGGGGGGTTTGGGGCGACTCGGGCCAGAGGGGAGGCGGATTGTTTTGAATGTGGTGAGGAGGCTGAGAAAACCGGGAATGAGGAAACTGGCGTTCACGGGGGCCTAAGGATCAATATAGGCCTCAATTCATAATAGGAAGTGTCGTGACTGTCCCTAGTGAAGAGTGAGGGAACGTGATTTACGGGACCACTGTAAAGGGGTGGTAAAATTAGTGAATAATGTTCGACCGGGTGGCAGGTGCACGGCCAGGGTGTGTGTCCAGGGGACATACCCGTGTGTTAATCCTCGCTCATCGGCCTCAGATCTTAATGGAGTGACCTCTAATTTGTATAATAGTTATGAGACGTTAAATCGTCTTGTGAATGGTAATGTAATCAGTGATAATAACATTGAGTTAAGAGAATGCGGGATGTGAAATAGAGCGCCCTGCTCCGAGTGAACGTGTGACTCTCGTACCGGGGATAATGGAGATTTATGGAATCACGACTTCTAAACCGGGACAAACCGACGGATACCTCGTCCTGCCGGAATGAGAACCGTGTCGGTGTAGCAGGACATCGAAATGAGATGGTGAATGGAGGAAATAAGGAGTATCAATCACCCACAGTTAAGTAACCCTTCTAGTTATAACAGACTCATGCTGGCCAGTTATGTTATGTTGTAATTGGATAGGTTATGAGTGATCCAGCTACATCAAGTGACCACCAGAGAACAGCTGGTAAGTGGTGGGATTATGTACAAATGTTTTTCCTTGATGGATGTATCCATGTGTATCCTACCCCCCCCCCCTTCATTCAGCTAAACTAATATAATATATACAGTCCACAATTAATTAGTAGCACCGTACTTGTGGGTGCTATCCAATCCATACTGGTCTCGGTTAGATATGGATAGATTGTGAGGTCGAAGGGGCCACCTGTAGTGACCAGAGGTGGTTAAGTTTTTCACATGTCTACACGGGGTGACTACGGTAAACAATATGGTTGTCTCCCAATGAGATTTTGATGTATATAATGT
>NW_026479309.1:0-13320 GCF_026875155.1 Cherax quadricarinatus | reverse complement strand
ACTAGTACAGTGTATCCTATACCAGGTCATCACTATACAGTGCATCACTAGATAGTGTCTCACAGTACCATTTCCATCACTATACCATTCATCATAGTACCCATGTCACACTAGTTCATGTCATCACTATACCCGTGTCACACATACCAGGTCATACTAGTACAGTGTCACACTTTATCATGTCATCACAAGTACAGTGTCATCAATACCAGTGTCTTTCTAGCCAGTGTCATCACAACCAGTGTCATCACAAACATTTTCTCAAAATATCAGTGTCATCAATACAGTGTCATCACAGTACAGTGTCATCACTAGTATCGTGTCATCACTAGACCATTGTCATCCAGTACATTTCACACAGTATCAGTGTCATCACTAGTATCATGTTTTCCTAGTACGGGTTCAAAATATACCAGTGTCATCACTAGTCCCAGTGTCATCACTGTACCATGCACCCAGAGTGTCATCACTAGTACCAGTGTCATCACAGTCCCCGTGTCTCACTAGCCAGTGTCATCACTGACCAGTTCACACTAATACCTGCTCACAGTACATGTCATCATATCCCAGTGTCTTCACTAGTAAACCAGTGTCAACACATACCATTTTCCACAAAACTCCCCCACTTTTTTTTTTTTTTTTTTTTTTTTTTTTTTTTTGTCTACGACTCATTTTGAGACGTTCAATTCCCCTAAAAATTTTTGGTGTTATAATTCATGTTAACCCGCTTAGGTGCTAGTTTTTTTTTTTTTCATTTCTGCACCAATTATGTTTTTGCATATTATTTTATTCGTTTCCCTGATCGTCACATTTTTTACTGACAGAAAGGTTTTAATGGGCGCCGACGCCATATTAGCTGCGTGTTCGAAACAATGCTCTGCAAAAATCACCCCCGCCTCACCATAACATCCTCAGCATAAACATTTCCCTGCCCCTCTTTCCCCTTCATTTTCCCTTAAAAATTAACGCATTATCCTTTGCTTCTCCTCCCCTTTCCATCATTCTAATACCGTAAAGTCAAAAAGAAGGCCCAAATTTATAATACCGAGCATAACTGAAAGGGTTCAAGGGCAAATCCCCCCGGCCCGTCTGGACCAGGCTCAGGTGGATCAGGGGTTTCCCACGGGGTTTCTGTTGGCCACCAAAACCCCCTAACAACACAGCCCGGCTGGTCAGGTACTGACTTTAGGTGCATTTCACAGGCGCCTTACCTGGTAGACGCCCGGACTGTGTTGAAGACCCTTCGAGGAGGTCTATTGGAAATCCCAACTAATTATGCTATGGAGCAGTTGACTTGAAATTGAAACTGACAATATGGAGAAATTTCTCAAAGAAGGGGTATCATCCCTTACACCCCTATCAACGAAACTTCAGGCTCTCCCTGCGGAACTTGAGGACTATCAGCCCTCGCTGATAGGGCGAAATTGCCGTTTTTCTTTCCTGATCAACATATAGCAGATGCAGTTCCAGCATGTATCAATAATCCACAACACACATATACTTGTTGCACCAACGTTTTCAATTGCAATACGAGAGTGACAAGTTAAATGTTGAATGAGATCCTCTTCACCGTAACAAAGGCAAATTCCAGGAAAAACCACATCACATATTATTTACAATGTGTACAATAATTAAACAGTCATGCGATAATGTAGACATCTCGGAAATTTATATCAGTGGTACAATTGAACACACTGATAATTTATTGAAAAAAACATAAAAACTAAGAAGTAGGGAACACTGCAACAGGCCTACTGACGCCATGTGGACAAGGTCATGGCCCTCCCGGATAGGCCAAATGAACCCCCCCGGATGTAGCCGCAATGACCCACCCAGTGCTAGATGGCCGATTCTCCTACTCAAGGTATGGGAACGCACTGCACCAACCCAGCAAGCACAAGCATCATTCAGTTTCAAGCTCACACCCACTCCACTACACACGTCATAGTATGAGTATCTAGACTCCTATTTTTATCAAACTAACACAACGTTTTTAGCCTCAATAACCTTACTCGGGAGTTGTTCACTCCATCCACAACTCTAGTACCAAACAAGTGCTTTCGCTAAATCCTATCTGAATCTTATTTTTCGCCAACTTGAAAACCATTGCTGCGAGTCTGTCTTTGCTGAAATTTTCAGCACGCTATTTACATCCCCTTTATTATTCTCTGTTTTCTCATTTATACACCTCAATCATATCGCCCGCCCTAATTCTGTCGCCTTTCAGCAGAAGTGTCAGATTCAGGCCCTCAGTCTAATCCTCTATAGGGAAGATTTCTGATACATAGGATCATCTTAAGCCATCCTCCTCTGTATGAGTTTTTCAGAAGCATTATATGCCATTCTGTAATACGGTGACGTCAGAACTGAGCAGGCATATCTAAATGAATGTCAACCATAAGGACATATAGAGTTTGAAGAACAACCTAAAGGAATTCTATTATTTATACTTCTGATAAGGAAGCCAAAATTATCTTCTAGCTTTATGCGAAAACTAATGCACTGTTTGTCTTTAGGTATTGAGATTACTGCTAACCAGAACTCTAAATCCATTTCACAATCATATATTGTTGTAATAAGATCTACATCTCTACATTGAGTTTATATATGGACATGGTTTATTTACCTGTCCAACATTTAGAACTTTACATCTGTCAGTAATTCTACGCGCTGCACACTGCCACTTCTCCCCGACATGTCAACAGATCTAATTATCCAATCATCCTGAGTGTCTTTAGAGTCCTCATGTAGAATTAATTGGACTTCTATTTTGTGTCATCAGCAAAATTTGCCTAGTCCGCCTATATATTCCCATATCTATTTCTTTACGTAAATTGTGGAACACCAACGTGGACCCAACACAGAGACCCGTGAGGGAACACCGCTGATGAGACTATGATCCCACCATTCGATAGTCTTTCTTTCACCCCATTGATGATTGGCAAACTGTAGTGTTGAACTTGTGCCTATTGTGTCAGCCATGCCTCTACACCAGAAAAAAATTTTCCTCCTATTCCGAGCTGCGCCTTAAGTTTCATCCGTCAATAGCGATCCGATGTGGAATTCGTTTATCGAAAGAACTCATACTGAAGTCATATACAAATATCATATTCATTACCATGAGTCTACGCTCTCCCAAAGCGCACCTTAGTGAAAAAAAGTTAGTAAATTCGTAAGCACAGTCGATGCCCTTTGTAAAACCGCGTGTTGGAGATGACATTAATCAATCTCTCGACCTGTCCAGATGGGCTTACGAACTTGCGAAGCAATTCACGTAGCCATAATTATCCACCGTCTTTCCCTCCTTCCCGCCATTAATATATCCACGGGCTCTTCCCCTCCTTCCATGATAATTATCACACGGCTTCTCCCCTCCATTCCCCCATAAATTATCCACCGATTCCCACAATCAACCTTCCCCAAGTTTATTATACATCAGATGACGACGAGATTCCGAACGCGAACGCCCCAGAAAAGTCTTCTAAGAGAAGAAGAATTACTCTGATTTTTTCTAGTCAATGAATTGCACCTTTTTTTATGAATTTGTATATTTTTTTGTTCTGGAAGGATGCATAAGACAGATGTATATGAAATAAATAAATTGACTAATTGTTTGATTTCTGTCTGGTATAATATAGTGACGGCCAAAGGATTGTGATTATCACGTTGACGTACACACCTAGTTTTAGCAATAAGACAAGTAAAGAATCATGTTTTAGACTTGCTACTCCGTGAAGGGAAATGGTTACCAATTGGGCGGAATGAGCATACAAAAGTAATGCAATATTCATAGTGACAGTCATGGATCGCGATTCAAGTCACAGACTCACACTTGAGCTTAGAACCTGCTGTATTATTTAAGAGAAAAGTACCAAGAGGAGATCCCGAAACTGTTCAAAGTAGTTGGAGACTATATAGAAAGAGAAAAAAGGTCGAAAAATATTTATGTGGGGGGAGTTTTATAGGTGAAAAAAAATGGGAGAGGAAACAACAAGTAGTGCGAAGTCATGAGTCCAAGGAAGTGCAGTCAGGGATATTGGTATAAAGGGTATAGGGATATGAAAATGGGTAGTGGGAGATGTGGGGGTAAATGAGGAGGGTAAATCTTTGATGAAAGGAGATGGGAAGCATAATAAAATATAATTCCAAAACTCAAAATCGAAAAAATTGAGGAAAAAATTCGGGGATCGGGGCGATCCGGCGGCACGCTGGGAGAAGGCGCTGCAGTCAGGCGAGCGAAGAGTCACTGGCGCTGGTGCAGGACTGGGTCCGCCGGGCTTGGGAGCGGGCACGTGGGCATGGGCATGTGCGATGCGGGGCAAGCGGCACGGGTGGGACGCGCGAGTGGTGGTGGAGGAACTGGGGTCGCGTGCGGTGTGAGGAGTGGATCCAGGTGAGGTCAAGCGGTCATTAGCAACTAATTTGAGGAAATTATACAGCCTATGTAGGGGTGGAAAGGAGCGAACCAGAAATGGTCAACTGTGTAAGTGCGTAACACTAGACCGGAACTGTAACACCTAGGTTGTTATCCCAAAAAGCTCCCCCCTCATACAAACAGTGCTCGCTTTCTATCAATACAGGGATGATAGACCAGTGGAAGTATTATCATACAAAAACTATCTAGGACCAGTGGAATTAGGGTCATGACCCATAGAGAGGAATGGACCAGTCAACGGTAGGTTAACCCAAGGGAATGACCACTGAAGTAGGTCATACCACAAGGGATGAGATCAGTGATAGAAGGTCATACAAAAAGGATCGAGCCCAGTGGTATACATAGGTCATACCCACGTAGACATGAACCACAAGGGATGGACCAGTAGGAAGTAAGGTCATACCCCGGGAAGGACCACTGAAGTAGTCACGCCCAAAGGGGATGGATCAGTGGAAGTAGTCCATGACTCAAGTCGATGGATACCAGTGAAAGGTAGGTAATATCCAAGGAATGGATCGAGTGGAAGTAGGTCATAATACCAAGTGATGGACCACTGGAAGTAGGTTCATACCCAAGGGATGGATCAGTGCAGTAGGTCATACTCAAGTGATGGTCCATTGAAAGTACGAGGTAAATATGACCCAAAGGATGGACAAGTAGAAAGTAGGTCCTGACCCCAAGGGATCAGGATCAGTGTGGAAGTAGTCATACCCATGGGTATGGACCAGTGAAGTAGTCATACCCAAGGATGGATCGCGGTGAAGTAGGGTCAATACCCAAGGGATGGACCAGTGAAGTAGTCATACCACTGATGAGGAACCATGAGAAGTAGGTCATACCAAAGGATGGACAAGTAAGAAGTAGCCATCTTCCCAGGGTGCATGGATCCATTGGAATTAGGGATCATACCCCAGCGGTTGGACGCAGGATTTTTGGGGGAAGTAGGATCATACCCCATGTGACGGGACAAGTCGAGGTAGGTTACATAACCCATGGGATGGACCAATGGAAGTAGGCTATACCCATGTGGATTGGGCCAGTGAAGTAGGTCATAGGAACCCAGGGGATGGCCAGTGGAAGAAGCAGGGAGCAAACCTCAGTTGAAGGACCGTGGAGAGTAGGTCATAAAGGCCCATGATGGACCAGTGGAAGCAGGTCATGACGCAGATATAGACCAGTGTGAAGAGAGGTGCGTTACCCCGGGATGGAACCAGTGAGAAGCAGGTTGCATACCGAGGGATGGACCATATTGAAGCCGCAGGCGTCATACCCGCAGATGGGACCAGTGGACAGCAGGTCATACCAGGGATGGACGGCGTTGTCATGTGGGATTCACAGAGACGTGGATAGGGTAAAAATACGGCACGTAGGCTGGTGTACGTATATTTAACAGAATGTGTGAAAGCGCCAACCGTCGACCGTGGCTCTCAGCTCTTCTATCGTAAGACTTGACAGCTCACAGTGTCTATGGGCGAGGGGTGTTTTAAATCCTGCTATGGTCGAGCATCAGTATGAAACAGCCATTGATTCACCAGAGACTGTTGGTAGTGGAGTCATTTACTGGTAACAACTGGTTACTGGTAACTGTTACTAGGAACGTGGTACTATTATGGATTCTACTGAGAGCTTCGGCGACGCTACGTATGTCGTCCCGACATACAAGCAATTACAAACTAGAGACGGCATGCGTATGACGGCTTGGCTGATCGATACAATGTCAAAGTCCACAACAATTGAACATTATATACATACATAAATAGAATATTTGAATGGAAGCTATCGGAACTGGAAACTTTAATGCATACAAGGTATAGATTATGAGCAACAACTCATCGAATGAAACTCACGAGTGAGATTACACAATAGAAGTGATAAAAACAAAATTGTTATCGATTGAATCTGGTATCAATGTGAACTACGGATCTGAGAAGGAAATATAGCAAAGAAAGAAGTGGTTAAACAGAAAAGGCAGATTCGGTGCAACGTCAATCTAACTGTTATCTCTCTGAGAATTACGGGGAGAGAACGGAGAAAACACAAAAAAAAAATTCTTGAATACTGGGATAGGTGAAAACTGTGAATTATACATCTATACAGGTTATTTACAGTTTAACCCCAACCTGGCTAGGTGAGATTGACATATGCAGAATGGGTGTCATCTCTGGGAGGATCAAAACTCTGAAAGCACTTCTAACTCATGCTGTAATTTGAGGCAAATCTGAATTGGAAGAAACAAATGAATACTTAGGAATTTCCTCATACTGGCGTAACGAGGGATTAACGACATTCAGGTTGATCGTCCTGACGGGTATCAGAGTAGAGAGTACAGAAACAGGAGGATTGGTCAGAGTCTGTCACATTAGTCTGGCTTGGAACATCATTATCAATCACTACTAACGTTCATATGATCTAATGCGATCATTTAACTGACCAGTACAATTTCTCTAAGACCTTATACTTATTACCGTGAGATATTCAAATACACATAAGGACCAACAAACCTTTTGATCAGCTTAGGCAATGCAGAAGTTTTGTTAAAGTTAGTGCAGCATAACTCGCGAACCTACTTTGATATTGGATGGCTTTGCTCGAGTGTTTGCGACTCTTGTAAATCTGCTGTGAGTTTATAAGTGTTTTCAGGATTCTTCTAAAAACACTTTGACTAAGGCTGTACGAGTTTGCTATGAAATCATCAGGGTGTTGTAATTTGGTTTCGGGATTAGAATATAACAACTCATAAGGGCAAAAAACGTTTACAACATGCCGTACAATGCATAATGTTGAGTGTCACCTATAGAAACATTTGTAAGCAAATTATACAACACTGCACAGCAGTATATAAATTCATCCCAAGTTTCACTGTTGGGATTGATAGTGGCTCTCAAGACATCAGTACTTTCTTATTGTTCATTCCTCTAAAACCATTGTGCGTGGCAGGATGATGAGGAACAATTGTGGGATTTAGAGATCTTGTACAAAGTACACAAATTGTCAATAATCTCATTACGAATTCACCTCCATATCTGTAGTTCTAGGTAACTATAGGGTGTATGCCGTGCCGATTAATGCGTTCTTAAACGCTTTAGCCACTGTCTCCGCAGGTCTTATCTAGGCAAAGGAAGTAAACTCACAATTCTGGTGAAAATGGTCTAACCATAACACATATATGATTGTTGCCTTGGAAGGAACATTGTGAAATTTAGTTATCAGAGAACTAGCGCAACTCTTTCCCACGGTCCGCTAGTAGTGGATACACTTGGCTTGGATAAGACCATTAGCATACCTTATGTTGAATGCAGATCACTCCATTCTTAACATACTCAGAAATATCTGTGCCATACGTGCCAAAAGTATTTTTCAATCTGGCTTGTTTTACGTGAACCGATCCATACCAGGGTGAGCAACACCTGTACATCGTGAACTAGCAGTTAGGGCTACATTCACTAATGACTGAGGAATTACTAACTGGTATACTCTTTCTGCCTGGAGTACCCAACTCGTGCTGTTTGCGATACAGTAATTCTTCGTTCTTGAGAAAGTCACTATGGTGCTGGTGGCTTCACAGTCCAGAATAAGATCTTTCCAGGAGCAGGAATCAAATCACACCACACATGGGATCTGTTGCGAATGATTCATTCTTTACATCTCACACTAATGGAGGACTGCATACTAAACTAACATTTCGCGATAAGGCATCAGCGACTCCATTTGACTAGCGCAGTAGTGATCATAGGGGGAGATTGAACTCTTTGAATGAGTCAAGAGTCCATCTGGCTAACCTTCGCAGTAGTTTTTTTTCTGGAATAATGTATCTTGGAGCATGTTCCTGTCAAGGACATGAACAGAGTACTGATTAATAATGTCTCGGAAGTGCTTTAAAGACCATACTATTGCTAAAGCTTCTTGCTCAGTTACTGTATTAATTACGTTAAAGCCTTGTAAGGACTCGGCTTAGCAAATGCAACTGCGTTGTACTTGCCATCGGTCTTCTGAGCTAGTACAGCACCTATCCCAATAGAACTAGCATCAGTTGTCAGAAGGGCTTAGAAAAATCTGGAAATTTCAAAATTGGAGCAGATGTTAGCTTTTCTTTTAGAGTTTGGAATGCTCTTTCTTGACGGAAGGTCCAAACAAAAGGGACATCTTTCTTAAGCAACTCATTTAAAGGGGAGCAGCTATGGAAGAAAAAATTGGCAATGAAAGATCTAAAAAAAACCTGCTAAGCCCACAAAGGATCTTCCCGGGCATCAGCAGTTTTTGGGTGTTGGAAAATTTAGTACTGCATTACTTTACATTGGTCATCTTTAACCCCTCTAGGAGTGACTACGTGACCAAGAAACTTAATTTCTGATCTGAAAAATTGACACTTAGACAGTTTTATCTTTAAATTGGCTTCTCAAGCTTACCAAGTACTCATCAAGTCTTTTCAATTGTGTATCCACGTCTTAGCCCATGACGATTACGTCGTCTAAGTACACCATAAGTGATTAAACCAAGGGGACCCCCTAAAGATATTATCAATGAGCCTTGAGAACATGATAGGAGGATCGTAATCCAAACGCCAAATGGAGGAAAGTGATAATGACCTGTAGGAGTGGAAAAAGAAAGTTAGCTCTTGGCTGCCCTTCGTGAAAGAGGGACTTGGCCAAAACCCTTGTAACAAATCCCAGGGTTGAAAAGACTTTGTTATCTCCGATGTTACGTAAAAGATCACCCATTACGGGAAAAGTGGAAAGCGATCTGGAATAGTTTTGAATTTAACTTCCTAAAGTCAATTCATGGGCGCCAAGTACCATCCTTCTTAGGTACTGGATCAAGGGCGCTTTCCAAGTGAATTGCTAGGTGCAATAACTCCATCATCAAGCATCTGATTGATCAATTCTTCTGCCACAGCAACTTGTGAATTTAGGCATTCTGTACGCAGGAATGTAGATGGGCCAAGTACCAGGTTCAAATGGAAAACGATGGACAATAAGTTCGTTATACCCATTTTTCTCACCTGGGAAGGCAATGGCTTTACGACGTTTGTTCAAACAGGTCAACAAACGCTTGACTTCATCTGGGAGTCAGTGGGAGCTAAGTCTTTCCCCCTCAAAGGTGGAACAGATTGATCCGGTAAAATGGTGAGGTCTCCCCGGTAGAAATTTGCACCGACCCACTGGTCAAGGGGAAAAACTCACCCTCTACCTAACAGGGTAAGGATAGGAACAAGGTCAACAAGATTGGTATTTGCTCTGAGACGAACACTGTGAACAGAAGTGTTGGCTAAGAAGAAATGGATCTTACTATTCTTACAACATGTAAGGATGGTTCAAAAAAATAGACCTTTTACTTTTGCGGAATCACGTCAACTAGGACGTTATCACCACTGGGAAAACTAGGAACAACAACAGACACTTGTTTAGGGCACTAGCTGCAACAGAAAGTCTTTCTGCAGACGGCAAGTGACATCAAACAAAAGATGGCATAACTATGTTGCAAGTAATTGATTTCCGACAAGGCGTCCCCTGTGGAGAAACTACTACTTTAACTAGCAGACATTGCAGGGATAGGCTCAGCACCAAGGTAGTTAGAGCGTCCTCGGACACTTGAGGTAACTGGACACTATCTTGCAAGTCTGAAGTTGCAGGAACACAGACAGGATGACAGGATCATCATTGCCTGACGGCTGGGTACAATATGGAAAATGCACTGGCCTGTAAGGAAATTAATTCGAATGTCCCTACACTGCGGCAGTATGGCAGATCCCCGGATCCAAGCTGGTAACCCCAAAATCAAGTCATCAATTTGGGCATGCCATCGATAAGCGTCGAGCACAATGCGTAAGTCTCACATGGAAGCAAAGCCCAGTAGAAGGTCACCAGGGAAAGTAATCTGGTCGACAACAAGGAAGGAAGCAGTGAAGTCTCTACCTTGGATAGAAAAAGTTAGGGAAGTCCCACCTCGGACACGCAGATGAGAACCCGCTACTCCACTAAGGGAGGACACATGAGTCGGTTCTACGAGAAGGACATGTCGTGACTACTTATCCCTAAACAAACTAGACCTGATAATATTGACTTGCGCACCAGAGTCCATGAACAAATGAACGGGCGCATCAGAGACATGTGAAGCAACATCATCAGCAGGATTGTCATTCTTGAGACTGCTTAAGGCTTCAAAGGAATTGTGAACGGGGTTGGTGTACTCATTATCACCTACTGTCACAATGGGACGGTTTGACAGGGGCGGGTCGGAATTTCCCCCCCCCAATTGGAAGAATGAGACCTGGCTCTGGGTTTTTTTTGAGAATTGGAAAAATAAGCCTGGTTCGATTATTTTGAGAAAACCCCGATATCTGTTTCCTCTACGGGTTCTGCAGTTGGAACGGCCACGGAAAGACCCAGAGTACGAAGGTTATAGAGACAAATTTCCCCTCAGATGTGTCATGTCTATGTATTCTATGATAAGTACAGTACGGCAGATCTTACTGGTACTCATCATCAGTACACCCTCTTAGGGTAACTATTTAGGACAATTAATTGCAATTATGGCCACGGAAACCACAGTTGTAACAAGTCCCTGACTATGGTTACTGAATGTACATGAATAATACGAGGGTTTTTAATGACTCTGTTCACTGGTCTTGGGGATCGCTGCGATGGTTGACGACTACGATTTGTCTCTGTGGCGCAAACAAGAGGTGGTGCAGACTGGCATAGGGGTGAAATTACTTTTGATACATGGGAATGTACCCTGGGGGCACAAGGAACGTAATGAATTTAGGGCTAAAGTGGTTTTCCCTCGTCACAGTTGGAGGATTAGCCTCATAAGCACATCGGAAGCAGGGGGCATTAGTTCTTTGATTGCTCCAGCTGCTATTTTAGCTAAAAGGTTCTGTGAATGGTTTAACCTCTCAGGGACAAAAGCTGAGGACTGGACAGCATTGATAAAAAGATGATAAATTTGTCTAATCTAACAGCAAATGCACTCAACGATTCATTAGTCATATGGTGTAGCATCACAAATTCCCGAAGAACGACATATGATCGCTGTTTTTAAATGGTACAAGGAAAGAACGATCAGTTCCTCATATTGTGACCACTTTGTAAGATTCCTGAAGTCACGCATATCAAGGAGATCAACAACGTGAACAGCAGCAGGGCATCGATGAAAAGCTTCTTTAGCAAGTCTGATAAGACTTTCTCTGAAGGAGGACTTCAACTAAGCATTAGCACGAGAACGAATGGCAGTAAACCAGGGTTCAAGACTATGTACATGGCCATTTAATAAAGGAAACGCATCAAGGGAATCACGATTATAACTATAGTATTTTCAGGTGTCTGGGTCGGTCTGTCAGTTGCTATGGGAAATGTGAGGACTGATGACAGCAGCAGCAGTAGCCTGAGAGGTCTGAGTGTCGACATTCACTAAAGTATCACTTTACGGTATGTGAGGGCATAATGGCAAAGAAGTTGCCGAGAACAAATAAGGCAAAAATTTAAAGGGAACAATAAAAAATGATAAAAAAAGCAAAAAAAAATTTTGGAAATAAAAGAGATGCAAAATTTAAAGCCAGAAGTAAAAAAAAAAAAAAATGTCTAAGTACACGCAAGGGGAAAGGGCAACTCAAAAAAAAGGACTGTTGGAAAAGGATAAAAAAAATAAATTGAAAATTTACAAGTAAAAAATTTAGGGGGAGACTAAATTTAAAATTTTGCAAAATGAGCTGTCTGTACTCTTGCAAAATAAAAAAAAAAAAATTTTAACCCAAAAAAAAAATTTTAAATCAATGAAAAAAAGTATAAAATAAAATCTAAAATTGTATGCAACGAGAGATAATTTGGGGAAAATTTTTAAAAAATTTTCTAAGAAAACATAAACAAAATTAAAAAAAATTAAAGCAAAAAACAACATCAGGAAAATTAAAAAAATGAAAAACAAGATGCAATAAAATGAGGAAAAATAAGGGGAATAAAAAAACAATAAAAGAAAATAATTCAATGCGAACCCGTTCAAAAAATTTAAAATGCAGAAAAAAATAGAAATTTAAGGGTTATTTAAATTTTTTTTAAACTGGGGGGGTTAATTTTCCTCATGAAATACCAAAGAAAAATACGGAGAATACAAAGCTGAAAAAACACAAAGAAAAAAAGGGAACCACTTCACACGGATGACAGGGGCTGGACACTAAAACAAAAAAACTTTTCTACAGACAGAAGTAGCAAAAAAAAAACAGATAAAAAAATAAAAAGGGTGAGCGATAACAATGAAAAATATTACAAAAAAAAACGATCAAAGAAACACTGAGTCTAAAAAAAGAAAACACAAGGGTTTGAGTACACCCCAAAAATTCACTTAAAAATGTTCACACACACCCAAAAGTCTTTTAAAAAACCCAAAAAAATTTCTCTAAAAAGAAATTAACACTGAAGTCTGAAGTGGGGAGAGGAGTGACTGGGGATTAGAGGAAGACGTCCTGTGCGGGTGATACGCCCCTTTTCATTAAAACGTCGTCTTTAAAAATGCCTTTCTAGGTGAACCCCAATAACTGGCTTTTCGTTGGGGGCTCAGCTTGAAACCCCTTGACCAAATTTTTGGGGCCAAAAAAAGTATTTGGAAACCCCGGGACAAGGGGGCAAACAGACACAAATAGGGGAGTGAAAAATTGGGGCGACGGGTGGGTGAAAAGGGCCGTGACTCCTTGGCGTCTGGGGCGCCCCTTTCCAAATCATACCCATGAAGGGGGATTGAAAAAAAAGCCAACTAAGGGCCCCAGGGGGTGGGAAGAAACCCCTCTTTGGGAACCAAGCCAAGCATTTTTTGAGGGCAAAAACTTCAGAGGAAAATTGTGTGGCTTTCTTCTCTCTCCAGCTTGGGTTTTAAAACTGGGTTTGGGTGACTGG